>RJWH01004268.1:0-114183 GCA_004363575.1 Solenodon paradoxus | reverse complement strand
GACGATGAGGACGAGGACCTGAGCCAGCTGCCGCCACTGGAGGACATGGGGCAGCCGCCACTGGAGGAGGCTGAGCCTCCAGGAGCTCTAGCCCGAGAGTTCCTGGCGTCTATGGAGCCTGAGCCGGAGCCTGCCCCAGCCCCAGACGAGTGGTTGGACATCTTGGGTAAGAAGCTGGGTTGTTCAGAGTGAGCTGCAGGGTCCAGCAGCAGGGTTCAGGGGGGACCTTGGTCCAGGCTTTCTCCCCTGTGCCCCACTTCTCTGTCTCTGCTGTGAAGTAGATTGGAAGTAAGAGATTCAGTCTTCAATGGTGACAGGCCGCTGTGTGAGATTCCCCATGTTGAGGAACTTCTCTTACACCTAAGGATGCACTGTGTCTGTTTCCCAGAGTTAACCACTGGTCACTCAGAGAAGCCAAGTCTCCAGCCTAGGACTGTACATGCAGGGACTGGTCCCCTCTGCTACGACTGCAAATTGCATTCCTCAGGATGTGACTGCCCATCCTTTAAGATGTGTCTTGAGGACAAGTGGACAGGAACACATCTCAGTCCTGGGAGGAAGAAGCAGTGAACCCACACATGCCCCCATGTACCCCATGACAGCAGCTCTGGAAGTTAGAAAAGTTTTGCTGCAGATGCTGGTGAAACAGTGTTGTCACTGCCATCATTAATGGTCTTGGAATGATAGCATCACATACTGCTGATGTGGGACAAAGCAGCATCCCTACTGCCAGTCACTGAAGACTAGTGCCAGCTCAGACCTGCGGGCCCTGGTTCAAAGTGACCCCTGTGCTGTAATTTTCACAGTATCCTCATGTTACAGATAGGGAAGCGGAGACTCAGAGAGGTAGAGACACCCCGCCAGTGTCATACAACTTCCTGGACTCTATTTTTGAGCCCCAGGCTGACTCTGTCCCTTCATACTCAGGTCAGCTGCTTTCTGAGGCCTTGATGAGGGCATGCTCCCATTCAGAGGTGGTACTCGCACATCTACCATTGCCTTGAACCCTCAACATGGCGGGGGGTCCCCTGAGCCACTAGGGCCGTGTTTTCTTGATTGGATGGGAGCAGGCACATACAAGTTAAGGAGTGGCCCAGACATTTGGAATATGCTAGAATGTTCCAGCACACTAAGAGGTAGCTCTCTGTCCCTAACCTTTAGACGAGGGTGCACTCAGACGTGCTACATTGCAAGCCCAGTAGCAGCACAATGTAGGCAGGAATCAGCACGTGTGGGTCTCTGCGGGTGTTGATCCAGCGTTCCCTGGGTTTGTGTCTTGGTGACCCCAGCTGGTGTGGGTGATGTGTGTGTCATAGGTGTCATCACCCTTGGTGGATTCCTAAGGGTCCCTACTGGGCACTCAATGAATGTTGGCTGCGGCCTGGCCATTCCTGCATAGGCTTGGAACGGGGACTAAGTCGGTGGTCCCAGGCTGTAGGCAGTGGACTGTTGCTACAGGCCCCTTAGTGGTTTAACTTTGAAGCCCGGTGATGGGGGTTTTGGAGAACACATGGCCTCAGGCGTGCTCTCATTGGTGAGAGCTGTGCACCCCCTAATTGCCCATTCATGCTGGGTCAGTCACGACTCTGTCCCAGACCTGGCATGAGACATAGCTCCAAGTCTGCTGCTGCATGTCCCTGTCATCCCGACTGCAGGCAGGATGACTTTCTTTGCCCTGACTGAGTTGCGATCTTTCTGAAGATGACAGGTTGACTGGCCAGTGTCACTGAGCCTGTCCTTAGGGCTGCCAGCATTGTCTCCCCAAATTGACCTTTCTATGCCCAGTGTTCAGCCAGGGTCACCTGGGCCTGGAGGTGGGCTTACCTGCCTGGTCAGTGGCTGATTGGCCTCAACTCTCAGCTTGTGCCTTGTGCTGGACCCTCCAGGACAGAAACTTGCCCAACCTCCCACCCCCGGACTGGGCCACATCCCTAGGACTGGCCCCCCAGGACTGGGCTTCCCCCCACAAGACTGAGCCCTTCAGGACTGGACTGCCCCTCCAGGCCTAGGTGGAGCTGCGGGGGCTAGCATCTGTGACAGGCTGCATGCCCCACAGGGAATGGACTGTTGAGGAAGAAGACGCTGATCCCGGGTCCTCCTGGCTCTAGCCGCCCGGCTAAGGGTCAAGTGGTCACTGTGCAGCTGCAGACATCGCTGGAGAACGGCACACGGGTACAGGAGGAGCTGGAGCTGGTGTTCACGTTAGGTGACTGTGACGTCATCCAGGTGGGGAACTGTGGGACAGGCTGGGAATTAGAGGGTTGGGTGGGGGAGGGGCCTGGGGGCACCCTGACCATCCTG
This sequence comes from Solenodon paradoxus, assembly GCA_004363575.1. Classification (NCBI taxonomy): domain Eukaryota; kingdom Metazoa; phylum Chordata; class Mammalia; order Eulipotyphla; family Solenodontidae; genus Solenodon; species Solenodon paradoxus. The sequence continues at coordinate 111,882 of RJWH01004268.1, read as the reverse complement.
CTACACACCCAGGCTCTGGATCTGAGCGTCCCGCTGATGGACGTGGGGGAGACAGCAATGGTCACTGCCGACTCCAAGTACTGTTATGGCCCCCAGGGCAGGTGAGTCCCAGGTGGGGCACTGTCAGATGGATGTCCTTCCTCACGCTTGTGCTATCGTACCCGTGCTCGGGCCAGATCTGACTGCTGCTGCCCACCCCAGCAGGAGCCCGTACATCCCCCCACACGCGGCCCTGTGCCTGGAGGTGACTCTGAAGACAGCAGTGGCCGGGCCCGACCTGGAGATGCTGTCCGGGCAGGAGCGTGTGGCGCTGGCCAACCGGAAGCGTGAGTGCGGCAACGCCCACTACCAGCGGGCCGACTTCGTGCTGGCAGCCAACTCATACGACCTCGCCATCAAGGCCATTACCTCCAGCGCCAAAGGTGCTGCCACTCGGTTCAACCCCACCTCCCCCAAAGAGTTGTGGAAGGCCTCAGACCCAGAACATTCTAAAACGTTCCAGGATAGGACTAGGTGCTCACCCACCCTGACCTTTAGCCTCTGGTCCCTCTGCTTCCTGGGTCTTCCTCCTCAGCAGAGAGTTAGACCCACAGTAGAGATCTGTGCACGCTGACCAGACACTGTCCATCTCCCAGCCCTGCATGTCAGTGCTCACTTCCCTGGGAGCAACTAGAACAGGGTGGCTCTAGGCCCATGCTGGAGACGGGGAAACAGACCACAAGGGCACGAGGGCCCCCCATGACAGGTTCCCTCTGTCTCAGGGACAGAGGGCACAGCCTTGACCAGGGACAAGGTGGGAGGCTGTGGGGTGACCGGGCTGAGTGCTGCTGCCATCCCTGTCTCCGCAGTGGACATGACCCTGGAGGAGGAGGAGCAGCTGCTGGCCCTGAAGGTGAAGTGCCTGAACAACCTGGCGGCCTCACAGCTGAAGCTGGACCATTATCGTGCGGCGCTGCGTTCCTGCAGCCTGGTCCTGGAGCACCAGCCTGACAACATCAAGGCGCTCTTCCGCAAGGGCAAGGTGCTGGCCATGGCTGCATAGGCACAGGCGACTAAGCCAACACAGCTCTGGTGCTAGGATCCATAGACATTTTTGCCCCCATCCCTGTGTTCACCTCATCCCAGATGTGGCAGATAACTTTTAGGAGCAAACACGGGGTCCTGTAGCGTGTGTGTACACGACTTGAGCAGGATCTCACTCTGGCCAGTATAGTTTTTGCTTTTTTACAGGAAAATTGCAGGCAGGAATGAAGGTGAGTGAAGAAAGGCAGGCAGGAAGAGAGAGGAGGAAGAAGGATTTACTTATTTAATAATTTATTGCACCCAGGACATGAACCCAGGTCCCTGGGATGTATGTATACTGAGCTCTGCTGGAGTGGTGGATCCAACTGCTACTCTACCACAGCGTACCCTACCAGTATTTTTAAATACTTTTGTGTCAATCTCTAGAAACTCAGGGTTCAAGGGTTTGTGATTTTGGTGGGTGTTAGCTGTCGGCTTTGGCCTCATTTGGTTTGCATCTGCTGGCTTTAGTCTGTTCAGAGAAGTTCATGTATCAGGAGGGAGTCATGACTTACGGAATAGCCTCACCTGGGGTCTGGCTTCAGGGATGGCTAGATCCAGGCATTCACAGTATCCTGGGGACGTTGTCGCTGTTGTGGGTATCCCTCTCAGGCAGGCTCCATTCTCAGGGTGGCCAGGGTGTCCCCTCCCACCCTCCGAAGCTGAAGGCTCTCCACTCAGCACTCATTGGTGGCAGAGGGTTCTGGCTGGATTTCTGCTGCTTGAGTCACATGTGTGGCCTCAAATCATTTACTGGGGCCAAATCTTTGGCGACATCCACTGGCCTCTGAAGCCAGCCAAGAGGGTTGCAGGTTTGCTCAGGGCCCATGCTCAGCCTGAGATAGACAACCAAGGAAGGAGCAGCTGGGGGGATGTCACAAAGCACTGAGTGGCACTCATGGAGTCAGGGCTCACGGAGCATGGAGGTGATGGCAACTCCGCTGTGCTTGTTCTCGAGGGGACATGGGCTGCAGTGAGGTGTTCCTCCTATAGGTGCTGGCCCAGCAGGGCGAGTACAGTGAGGCCATCCCCATCCTGAGGGCAGCCCTGAAGCTGGAGCCATCCAACAAGGTATGCAGCATCCGGGGGGTGGGGGGGGGGGCTGACCATAAACCCCTTCTTGCAGTCTGTCCTTTGTCCTTGCCATGATGATCTCATCTGGGTGGTGGGGGAGTCGGGAAGAGCCCTGGCCAGCTCATGACCCCCATATACGTAGTCTGGGTTCACTTCAGGAGTGCCAGGGGCTGGGGGCACACCTAGTCTGGCCAACCACACTGCCTCAGCCCTCTGGCTGCCCCTGCCCCCCTGACTCTTGGGGGAGGGAATACAGCTCCCACTTTGCTGCTGCCCAGCGCAGGCAGGCAAACCCTATGTCCTGCTGACACTGGTTGGGCAGCAGTTATTGCCGTGCGCCATCAGCTGACCTACTTCCTGTCTGTAGACGATCCACGCGGAGCTCTCAAAGCTGGTGAAGAAGCATGCGGCCCAGCGGAGCACAGAGACAGCCCTGTACCGGAAGATGCTGGGTAACCCCAGCCGGCTGCCTGCCAAGTGTCCTGGCAAGGGTGCCTGGGTGAGCAAGGCCACCACACAGGGCTGGCTCCCCAGGAAGGATGGGGGCGTGGCATGGGGCTCCTTGGAGGGACAGGTGCTGCACCAGGCTCCGCAGGAGGGGCAGGGCCGCAGCAAGGCATTCGCACAGAGGGAGCACCTTGGTTTGGCACACATCAGCGTCTGGTCTGCTGGGCTGTACTGAACCGTGCTAGGGACATGGAGAAGAGTCAGAGACGAAGAGGAGTAGGCTTAGTGGTGAAGGAAATTTTCTCTGGAGGTGTGCCAGAGGAAGGGGCAATTTGGTTTGAATTTTGATGTATGAGTAGGAGTTTGTCGGAGACAGGAAAGTTGAGCTTAGACACTGATTGGCTGGGAGACCTGTTTGGGCCGCACTGGTAGCTGAGGCCCAAGAGAGTCTCCCAGGCTCTCCAGCCTCCTCCTCCTCCACCCACAGTCCATCCCATGGAAGTGGCTGTTTGGAGCCACCGCTGTTGCCCTGGGGGGCGTGGCTCTCTCTGTGGTCATCGCAGCCAGGAACTGACCGCCAGGGTGGTTGCCACCCCTCTGCACACCATGGACCCCACCCTGTGCTCCCCAAATGCCCCCAGGCTCCCTGTCCACCGTTCCCTCTGCCCCAGCTCCTTCCTCTGGGGACAGGGGGCAGTGAGGTTTTGGGGTTCTGTGGCCCAGAAAGTAGGAGAGGCTGAGGCACAACTACAGGAAGAGGAACTGGGCCTGGGCCACTTGTCCTGCCCAGAGGGAGGGGGCCCTCATTCCTACAGACCCAATTCCCACCCCACACCTTGGTTAATTTCCAGCAGGGGCCAGCCTCGGTTTCTCCTTTCTGACAGGCCTGGGGGCAGCCCCTTCCCCATCCAGCCTCTGTCCCATTGCCAGCCTACCCTGCCCCGCCTGCTACCCTCTGCCCAGGCTCCCCCGCCCCCCACCGTGAAATAAAGCCTCCCACCCGCACTCTGCTGGCTCCAGAATCTTCTTCACCGTGTCACTGTGGATGCATCTGGTGTGGGTGGTACTGTCTGCTCCTGGCCACAACAGGGCCAGCCTTACAAAGTCAGACAGGCTGCAGACATGGGACAACGTGCTGGGTGCTGGGCCGGACTCCACGAATGGGAATCCACACCTAGCTCCGCCACTTCCTCTCATATCTGTTCCTCGCCTAGAAATGGAGCCCTCCTAGGACCTCACCTGGGCCGCCCTAGACCTCAGTGATCACTGTCCAATTGGGCATCGCTGACAGGCAGGGCTGGGGCAGGACAAAACCCACTTGTTCAAGGTTAGGGTGATGGCCCCACAGAGCCCTACAGGGCTCAGGGTGACCGTGGGGGAAGTCGTGTTGATTCTAGGAACTAATGGGGACCTGGGTCAACCCAGCACGTGGGCCTTTCCCTCTGCTCCATCCTGCTTCTGGAAGAGGTGTCTCCAAAATTATCCCCTGGGGGTCTTCTCGCGCTCATCCCTTTACGACCCATGCTGCGGAGCCACAGGCCACAGCCTCCAGCAGAAGGAACTTGACCCTTGGACCTGGTCTTTTCTCTGCTGGGTGTCTAGGCAGCTCTGCAGACCAGTGTGTGCCCTTCACCACCACTAGGCTTCATTGCTTTGTACTTGTCCTCAGACAGCACTGGGGCTCCAGGGAGGTGGCTGGGGTTGGCCAGGCTTGGGAAGGGGGTTCTGCAGCCAGCCCGGACACCCCACTTTGCTCGGTCTCATTGCACAGCCTGGAAAGCCAGCCTAGATGTGGGTGGCACAGCCATCACTCCCAGCCTGACCGTATATTGGCATGGTGCTCAGTACCCATGATGGCCTCCTGTCCCCTTTGGGAAGAAGTTCTCTGTCAAAGAGATGGTGGTGCCTTTCCTGCTGGTGGCTTACTCTCCATTGTCCTTCAAAGAACAGACACTACATTTTAACAAAATGCAGTTAAACAACATGCCAGTTTATGGCATGCCCTGGTGGAGTAGTGCTTGGGCAGTCCACATATATCCCAAGGTCCCAAGTTTGCATCCCAAGGCCAAGGAAACAACAAAATAAAAAAATAAAATGCTTCCTCCTCTCTCGTCCTGCCTGTAGTAGCTTGCCTTAATTCCTGCCTGCAACTTTCCTTTAAATAAATAAATTTAAAAAATAATAATAGAAGTTTATCCAACTTTTTCTTCCACTCCCCACACTTTGGGTGTAGGCTATGTTTGCTGAGCCTATTTGTATAGAATTTGTAGGTTTTCTCTGTGATATAGCCCTGGCTTTTGTCATGAGCCCCGCATTCACTTTCAGTTAAGGTTTGTATGTGGTGTGAAGTTGGGGGTCCACGTTCAACATTTTCCACATGACTGTGCAGTTGTTCCAGAAATATCCATGGGAAAGGCTTTCTGTTCCCTAGTGAGTTAAGGTGACAACCTTTTTTATCCCCAAGGTTGAGACAGGAATGAAGGCAAGTAGGCAGTCAGGCAGGAAGAGAGAAGCAGCAGCATTTTTACGTTACTTATTTAGATGTTCACACTGGCTGTCTTCCCCTAAACCCAGGAGTACATGGCCCAGGGGTACATGGCCTTTGTTCCTTCAGAGGCAATTGATCTAACTGCCTCTCCAACAGGGCATGCCACAGTAGCATCGTTGTCACCTGTGCAAGTCATGGCCTCTGCAGCCTTCCACTGGTCCCATGTTTTCATAAAGATCTGACTCTTCACCAAGGTGGCATTGGGCAAGACATGCCCCTTGATTTTGACCCTCTTCTCCAAGGTGGTTTTGGTTGTGCCATTCTCACCTGAGCAGAGACCCAGAGAAGGGACAGCCCTTGCCTGAGGGTCCCACCACCCAGAAGCACCAGGTGGAATGTGGCACAGGTCGGCCACTTCCAGAGTCTCTGGAGCCCCTGCTCTGCCCATCACCCAGTCCACACAACCTGCCAGTTCTGGCTGGGAGACAAAAGGGAGGCCTGGAAGACCCAGGTCAGGAGTGTTCACACAGGTCCCTGGATCAGCCCACCCACTCATAAAGGGTGGAATGGTACTGGTGCTGGCATGATCTCTGCAAATGTGGACACTGTGCTACATTCGGGGGATGGCTAGACATTCCCCAGTGCCACCAGAGTGCCCTGTCTTGGCTGACCAGCCTCCTGGGTGCAGCCTCCATTCCTCCTGCTGGATCTCACATCCTCTCCGTGCACATGCAGGCAGGGCTGAGAGTATCTCCATCTCGCCCGACCTGACAAACCAGGGCACTCCAGTCATCATAAACCCATTGTAGGTTGAAAATACCATATGTGAAAAATTCATTTTTTAAGAGAGAAGAGGAAGAAGCACTTTTTTTTTTAAGGATGGAAGCAGGAGCATTTTTATTTAATTTATTACTGATTGTTCCCCTGCTCGGGTTCGAACACTGGTCCTTGTGCTTTATACAGTCCATGCCACAGTCACTGGCTTAGTGCCTAAGCCACCAGGGCACCCTAAACATGCATTTTCTACACCCAACTTCCCGCGTATCACAGTTCAGCCCTGCTGACCTTCAGCTTGCCCAGGATGCTGACCTTAGCCTATGGCTGCATAGGTACCAACCATTCCCGGGGGAAGCTTGGTTTCACTCCCTCCTTGCACATGTGAGGAGCTGACTCAGAAGGTAGAATGGTGGCACAGGGGAGGCGATACCTGGAGCCCCACCTGACACTGAGAAGGAAGTTGCCCAGTAGACCTGGGCTGTCTGTCCATGCCCCACGTGCTCTAAAGAACCAGCTCCGGTAGGTCATCTCTCCAGGCTCTTGGGATGTCCTGATGTAAGCTGTCCTCGTTTACCAGAAACCGTGGACCACATGAACAGTCTACACTAATGATGGATTTGGGGTGGGGGGCTTCGGCCACATGATATGAGCCAGCTGGACATTGAGGTCAACTCAGGGCAGTCAGCTCAACTGCACCCTTCCAAAAACCCCCGTGGCCAGGCTCCATGGGCCTCCCTGGTGACAGTGCTTTGCGTGTCCCCATGCAATAGGAATCCAGTGCTACCCGTAGCTGGGAGTGGGCGCTTACTGTCTCCAGGACCCATCTTGTGTGACTTTTGCTGATTTTTTTTTTTTTTTTTTTTTTTTTTTAACAGGAAAGGTGCAGGCAGGAATGAAAGTGAGCAGCAGAAAGAGACAGGAGGAAGAAGTGCTCCATTTATTTCATTCAGTTGTTCATCACTGGTCGTTTCACCAGCCTGAGTCTTAATAACCAGGGACCTTGAGATGTATGTCAACTGGGCCTGGTTTAAGCTGCCAGGTCAGCAGGGCACACTGCCTTTTGCTGATTTTCAGAGGATTCCTTTGACTGTGATCAACCAGACCCATGAATGTAACAGTTTTTCTTTTCTTTTCTTTTCTTTTTTTTTTTAAGGAAAGGTACAGGTCCGGAATGAAGGTATCAGTAGGCAGGCAGGCAGGGAGAGAAGGAAGAAGCAGCACTTTCATTTTCACTTCTGTTCACACTGGTTGCTTCTGACCCTGGGACGGAACCAGGGGTGTGTGGCCTGTGTCCTTTAAAGGCAATTGACCTGCTACTCTACCAGGGTGTGCCTGGAACAGCTTTGCTAAGTCTTGTGAGTCTCCCAGTAAATTGCTAACCTTTTGGGTGGTCTTGGGGACTCCTGACAACAGATGCCTTCACACTGTTTACCCCAAAAAGTTCTGTGAGCCTCTCCATGAACAGATGAACGAGAGACCCAAAGGTGTTTGGTGAAGGGAACAGCGATGCAGACGGGGGCCAGACTCTGACCAACTCTACTATTTCATGTGTAGGAAGCCAAAGGAAGATTGCAGAAGCGGGCAGGCCATGGGCAGCAGTTTAAGGAGTTCCTGAGATTTCTATCCTGAACCACCTCAGACCTGGGACCCAATGCCCTCTAGCTCCTGAAGTTTCAGACAGTGTGGGCCTGCCCTTGCCGGCTGCTGTGGAAGAAGCTAAGAGAGGGATTCCATATGAGGGAGGCTCTCTCACACTGTGATGGGGCCATATGGCCAGCACCCGAGGTGGCTACTGGCCCTCCCACCACCAGAAGAGGAGATGAAGGAGCTGGGATGCTGGGCCTGCTCCACTGGAGGGAGACCCAGCCCTCAACACCCTGGCTGCAACCTCAGTGGGGCTCTGACACAAACAGCCTTCTAGCTATCCTGTGAGATAAAAAATGATCACTGTGGGTGCACCCTGGTGGAGGAGCACGTGAGTCCACTGCCCCTAGAAGGGTGCAATTCATGTACATCCTAAGTACCCAGGTTCACCTCCCAGGGCTGTGGGAGGGGAACAACCAAGATGAACAACTAAATATTTTTTCCTCCTCTCTCTTCCTGCTTGCCTGCTTACTTTCATTCCTGCCTACACCTTTCCTTTAAAAGAAAAATGATTTGGCCACTAACTTTGTTACACAGCAGCAGCTAACTATCATATATACTTGTACTAGCATTAGGCAGTCACAGCCAACTAATGAATAATGGGTGTTCAGCCCTGTGTGATTTCAAGGAAGCTGTGAATGGCATAAATGTCTAAGGAACGGGGTCATGTAACTAAACTATTGTATACCTGTCAGTAGTAATAACAACTTGGGTCAGGCTTGGAGGTCTATGTTGTTATTATTCCTACATTATGATGAGCAAGGGAAGAAAAAAAAGGCACATGGGTGTGAGGGGCAGGATGGCATCCCAGAGCCAGAGCTTATGCAAGGAGCTGGCTAGGGAGGGCATGTCCAGGGCCTCCAAATTCTTGGGGCTCAGTCTGAGAGTTTTGGAGAACACGCATGTACCTGCAGATGTTCTTAAGAGCCCAGAGGAAAGGGTGGAAAGGAAAGGCCCCAGCTGTGCCATTCCGCATTCCCTTACCTGCTCTAAGTCTCAGTTTCTTCATTCAGTGGATAGAACCCCAAAAGGCAGCAGTGGGTACCTGGCATTGAGCACAGAGACTGGGTGCTCTAAGTTTTCAAACTGGGTAGTCATTATGGGTTTCTCAGATGAAGCTACTGAAGCTCAGAGAGGGGAGATCCCTTTCTGATGGTCACACCATCCTCGGGGATGACTCCGGTCAGACTCCATTCAGCGATCTGGCTGTCTTGCCACTCATGGCCTCTCCTCAAGACCTCCCTGCCTGTCTAGAGTTTACCTCCCAGATAGACAGCTGGGCAGGCGGTGGGTGATGGGTCAGTGTGTTCGAAGGTTAGATCTTCCCTGCAGGATTGCTGATCCCTGGGGATGGGGAGGATCCTGGCAGCCTGTTTCTCTGAGTCTTGCTCTCCTCTTCCTGATGGGCTGGAAGCCATGCTGTGTGGATTCAATGGAGTCCTTTATTCACTTGACACTTCCTGAGTACCTCCTCGGTGGCTGTAGGGCCCTGCAGAGTGATGTTCCCTTCTACTGCTGTGTTTTCTCCATCTGAAAATGGACATATTAATGAGGGGCATGGGGAATGAGCAAGGAATTGAGCATTGAATTTAGGGTCAGCAGTTACAGGGGGCATGCTGAGTGGATGGTTATGCAGCCTGGCAGTGGTGGGCAGAACTAAGATCACCTGTGTAGGGACATCAGAAGATCCCCTAATGTCACTCTTAAAAAAAATTTTTTTTTGAAAGGTGCAGGCATGAATGAAGGTGAGCAGGTGGGCAGCAGAAGAGAGAGGAGGAAGAACTTAATTATTTTATTTAGTTGTTCATCTTGTTTGTTCCCCCACCACACACTCTACCCTTGGATGTGAGCCTGGGTCATTGGGACATACATAGACTGTGTTCAGTGGACTTAACCCTTAAGTCACCAGGGTGGTTGTAATTTTTCTTCTTTACCTCAAAGTTTTCATCCTGTGACCACCATCTGAGATTAGATTACAGTAAGACAGACTCTGACCCAAAACTTTCCTCAGACGTGAAGACCCAGGGGGAGTTTTCTTAGGCAAGTCAGGACAGGAACTCAATCTCAGTTTTCCCACCTGCAAAAGATAAGAGTGATAAAGTGGCCTGGTCCCTAGTGGTCTTCAAAAATTTAAATGGTTTCTATATGACCCAGCAATTCCGCTCCTAGGTAAGGACCCAAAAGAAGGGAAACCATAATTCCACGCAGATGTTCACAGCAACACTACACATAAATGTGAAAAAGTAAAAACATACCAACATTCATCAATGGATAAAAGGGACAAGTGTGGTCCAGTTACCCAGTGGAATATTACATAGTGGTGAAGAGCACCGATGCCCCAACACTCACTACCACAGCCACAAACCTTGAACACCTCACAAGTGAGAAAAGCCAGACACAAAGACCACGCCATGTGTGATTCTTGATGTGAAACACTGAGAGCAGATTCACGGTGTCAGGGGCTGGGAAGGTGAGGGGAGGGGAGACTGATGAGTATGTTTGGGGTTTCCTTTAGAGGTGATGAAAATATTCTGGTTCTAGTTATTTAGGGTGCACTGTTTGTGAATGCACTAAATACCACTGAATTGTACACTAAATGGGTCAATTTTATAATCTGTAAAACGTTTTTTAAAGGTGCACTCTGGTGGAGTAGCAGCCGAGTGCAGTCCACATACATCCCTAGGACCCAGGTTTGCATGCCAGTGCTGGGCTAACAACCAGGATAGACAACTAAAAAACATGCTTTTTCCTCCTCTCTCTTTCTGACTGCTTCTGCTCACCTTCACGCCTGTCTGTATCTTTCCTTTTAAAAAAAGTTTACTCTTGGGTGTGTGCCCTAGTGACTCAGGCAGCCGAGACTGCTGGAGTGTGGATCATGTGAAGTTTAGGGACCTGGGTTCAAGAACTGGCAGGGGGTTGGAGGGGCGGGGCGAACTAGAGACCAAAATAAACAAATAAATATAAATGCTTCTTCATCCTCTCCCTTTCTTCAATAAATAAAATAAAAATAAAAATAAAATAAGGCTGTTTTTATGAGCAAAACAGCGGCCCTCACACCCTAACAGTCTCTGTAGGAGAATCCCCTCCTCCTACCTTAAGGGAAGCCCTATCATTCCAACCCAGCGTCCAACGCGTGCTTGGTTTGTATAGCCACGCCCACTCCATGACAGCTGCGTGCCCCGCCCCCCACGTGTTTAGCGCCGGCCCCGCCCCCTCCACGCCCTCGCTGCGGCTCCCGGTGGTAGCCAAAGACGGAAGACTTGAAAAGACCTCATAAATAATTCATCACGTTAGTAGCTGAGGCGGGGGCCTGGGTGCGCCCGACTGAGTCAGGGTCATGAATAATACATATAAGAAGGCAGGGCCTAGGGAAGTGCTCGTGTCGGGGCGGGGTCCGGGCAAGGAAGCGGGGCCACTAGGGGATTCAGGAGGTGGGGCCCATCTTCAAATTATGAATATGCAGTACATCGGGGAGGTGATGACGGATTTAGCAGTTTTTTAAGGGGCGTGACCAGCTGCATTCATGATAACTAAGCACGTAGGCAGTGGGGGGCGGGGCATAGTTGGAACGTCTCCTGAATAATGCAGTACGTCTCGGGCGGCGGGCGGGGCGTGGCTGGCGTCGGCGCGGGAGCCGCGGTGGGGGGGGCGGGGAGCGATGGTCGCAAGATGGCGGCGCTGAAGGAGGCTCGGAGTTATGGGCTGTCGTGCGGACGGGTGGGTGACGGCAGCCGGGTGTCGGTATTCCACGTCAAGCTCACGGACAGCGCTCTGAAGGCCTTCGAGAGCTATCGAGCTAGCCAGGTGAGCGTCGGCTTCCGGCCGACCTGGCGCGCCCCCTCCTCAGCGTCCCGGCCTGGGGGCGCGGGGGCGTGGGGCCGGGTCCCGGAGCCGGGGTGCTGATTGAATGGGCGCCTCTCCGACTCGGAACGCATCAGCTGCGTCCCCCCTCGGCTACCGGTGGCGGCTGAGGTCCCCTTGGGCATTCTTGGCCCGGGGGGCGTTCTGGAGGCCCCAGGGGCGTCCGGGCCTCCCCTGGCCCGGTACCCGCGCGAGTGTACGCGCGCAGCCCCCGGGCGACTGGGTGGCAGCGCCGTTCGGCCGTGGGGTTTGGGGTTTTCTCCAACTGGGTTCTACAGCGTGGTCAACCGGGCACCGCGGTAGGACACCTGCGGTATGGCACCCCCCCAACACCCCCATGTTTGTGTCTGCGCTGAGAGCGTCCTAGACTGCTTCCAATGATGCTTTTCCGCCGGCCTTCCTCTGGTTCTCGGGGTGGGGAGTTTGGGCAGACTGACAACTTGTCCCCAACCATCCGCCTCCAGGTGACCTGTGTCCAGCTTTAGGTAGTTGAAGTGTTTTTCTGGGGGGAAGAAGCTGTGCTCTGTGCACGTATGGAGTGGGGGCGCTGACCAGGTGTTCCCCTAGACCTCTGTGGTGGGCTGGGGACATTGCCGCGGCTACCCACCTGGCCCCGGACTCGAAAACTTCTCAGGGCCCAATTTGGGCCCAGCTGGGGAAGTAGGAGGTGTTTCGATTCTGCCACCTGCGGAGGGTAGGGGGCAGAGGAGCCTTGCATCTCTTCTGGGGCGGACTTAAGGCACATCTGGGACCCAGTGGGAACCCAGCTGCTTTTCAGTTTTGAGTGTCATTGTGGGGACAGAAATTGCAGGTGCCCTGTGGACAGACCCAGGAGGATGTGGTTTGGGAGTCCTTTTTCCATTTGCCTAAAAAGTGGGGGCTTTGTAATGTTCAGGCAGCACTGGGAAGGAGGAATCTCAGGGAAGCGGCCCCTGTGTGTGCGCGCGTGTGTTTGTGCCAGGCCAGGGCCTGGGGCGGTAAGGACAGACTAACTCGGAAGGAATGCTGCCGTCTTCCTGCCCTGGACCTGTTGGGCACCATTCGCTAAGCTGGGACTTTCTTTCCCTGACTGGGTTCCCACCACTTTGGGCCATTCCCCTCCTGTCCTGCTGTGGAGTGGGAGTTAGTCTCTGCCTTGTCCCAAGGCTACCTCAGCCACAGCCCTGGCCCATCAGGTAAGGTGCTTCCTGGTGGCATCTGGCCCCCGAGTCGAGTCGTCTTTCTGGGGCCCCTCCAACTTGTCCTGAAGGGAGGTAGGCTTTCCTGGACACAGCTGGGGACCGCTCTGAGTCACCAGGAAGGTGAACTTGGCACCTGGTCTTCGCTCAGAGCCCCGCCCCCTCCCCTCCCCTCCCCTCTGATGGCCATCAGGCTGTCACACTGCTATTTTTAATGTCTAGTGTTGCTTCCAGCCCCTGACTGAGCCGGGGCTTCCTTCTGGTAGGGGGAGATGGAGGCGGAGCTGGAGCTGTAGGCCCTGCCCCACTGGGCGCCTGGAGGGCCCCCTGGCGGAGCTTCTCCTATGTACTCCGCTTAGGCAACGTGGCTGGCTGGGCTTAGTTCTGGGGTGACCCAAGCTTGTGGGTTTTTTTTTTTGTTGTTGCTTTTTTTTTTTTTTTTTTTTGGAAGCTGACTGCTAACTTCAGGCACCAGCAGGCAGTTCTCGTCTCCCTCCTCCCTGTGGCTGTGGTGGACCACTTGTGCTCTGGTTGCTTCGTGTGGCAGCTTGGGGCAGATTTGTGCACTGAGAAGCAGGGACCTTACTAGTGAAGCCTCAAAGCTTCGTGGGTACAGCTGTCTGTAGCATCTAGTTCTCCGTGCCCTAGGTGATGCTCTGGCCTGTGGTTTGCCAGCAGCAGCTTGTGGACAGAGTTTTAATTTTTGTTTTTTTTTCAAGAAGAAGGAAGCAGGCAGCAGGCAGGAAGGAAGTGAGAGAAGGAAGAAACATCTTATTTATTTACTCGCTTGTTTTAGTTGTTTTCCTTAGTCCTGGGCTGCGAGTGAACTGTGCACAGGCTTGATACCTGAGCCACCAGGGCACACTTTTTTTTTTTAATTTGAAGGGGGCTTTTGCAAATTGGGGTGTGTGGCAGGGAGAGGAAAGCAGTTGCTCAGACTTCTCTGCTGCTCCCGGGAGGGTCCCCCTGGCTGTTGCCCTGGTGGCAGGCCAGGACAATGCAGAGGGACCCACAGTAGGCCACCCTGTGCAGGCCCTATGGGCAGACCTTCTGTGTACTGGTCACTTCCAGGACAGGACAGAGGCAGTGAACCCACAGACTGGCCTCCACAATGGTGGCGTGCGCCCGTTGAGATGTGTCACCACTATCCTGAGGATATGGCCGCCACCATGGGAGTGCATCCTTGGGTGTGGACCCTGGCAACTTTACGCCTAGGCTGCAGCTCTCTGGGAAGAGGAGCGTCTTCTGCTCAGGAAAAAGGAGGTACCAGGAGGGCCCAAAGGACCTGGAGGCCCAGCCTTTGCTTGAACCTCCTGATGCCTGTGGAGGACCCTTCTTGGTTACCCCCTGGGTCATGGGGCCTATTGTCACATGATCCCAGCACAGCCCTAACCCTTCTCTGCTCTTAGCCTCGGTGCTGATCCCCACTGGCTCCACCTGCAGGTGGGCCTGGTGTCCAGGAGATAGGATGCTTGCTTGAGCATACGACTGTGTTGGCTGCTGCTCAGGGCAAGCCCCTAGTGTCATAAGCCGACCTTCCAGAGAATGAGAAGGTGACACAGGAAACAGTGTGGGGGGGCCTGTCAGTGGTCAGTGTCCAGAGGAAGCAGAGTGAGTGACAATATAGGGGACGTGGGACAGCATGGATGGGAATGGGGGGACGTGGAATTGCATGGACATGGGACAGCAGGCATGTGGGACAGCAGGCATGCGGAAATGGGGTGGGAGACGGGACGTAGGGTGAGGTGCTGGAAGTGGAGACGTGAGACAATAGGCACGGGTGGGGGCGGGACGTGCAATGGGGTTTGCTGTGGGATGGTCGGGGGTGCTGTGCCCAAACTGTGTATGGAGGGGAGCCTGCGGTTTCCCTGTGTGACCAGTAGGGAGCCTTAATGTAGTGCCTTCCCACCCACTGCTGATCCCTCTTGGGGTGTCCCCCACCCCAGATCTTGCAGCCACATGGAAGAGCCTGTCAGGAGGCTCAGGAGGACTCATGCCCAAGATGCCTGCTGGGCTGGGGTGGGGCTGTCAGCCTTTCATTGTTGCATGTCATCTCTGACACCTTGCAGAGGGCTTCAGGGGGTCTTGGGCACTACATGCAAGCCCAGGGCCCTGAGGGAGTCGTTGCAGGGCCTTCAGCATGGCCTCCAATCTTGGTCCTATCCCATAGGCAGTCTGCACTGTGCCCTCTCCCAAGAAAATGCTGTCACATGAGCCTGTCCCACATCCCTATACCCACTCCTGTGACCTGAGCCACAGAATGACCGCATCCCCATCAGGGATGCCAGGGGCAGGACTTGATGGTGCATGTGTCTCAGTGTGAGTGTGTGTGGGTTGGAGTGCGTGAGCACCTGCGAGTGTGCCTGTGAGTGTGAATGTGTGTGTGCTGCCCTGGCTCTGCTGCTCCTAAGGGATCCTGATGCCTGTGATGGGCCCTCCCTCCTGAGGGACAGGCTTCTGGTCGGTGTGTTACCAGCTGACCCCTGACACGGCTTCTGCTTGTCCTCTCCCTGGGTGACGTGTAAACAGCAGGCTCTGGCGGAAACCCACCTCTGTTGACTCACAGGGAGGCCAGAGTTCACACCCCTGAAGCGGTTTGACGTCACAGGATTGTGACATTTGGGGCCCTTGAAGAGCTGTTTCTCCACCTATCCCTTCATGGCCCAGCTCATCTTCACCACTCTCCAGAGCCCCTGCACATCCCCTCATGGCACCGTGTGTCCCCGCAGCTCTCTGGGGGTCCTGTTCATCCCCTCATAGCCATTCTAAGGTTGACTAAGAGCCTTCCTCTGGTGACAGGCTTCTTGCACTCACCCAGGGCCTGGGACACTGGAGAGCAGCTCCCCAAATGCCCTCGACTGTGGTGCAGTGAGTGACAGACGTGCAGGGGCCTTATCACATTTTAATAAAAAAAGTTACCCAAGGGGGAGTGCCTGACCCTGAGAGACCACAGGGGGCCTGGTGCTGATTACCCCTCCCTGGCTCCAGGCCCCCCTTAGACTGCCTGCTTGTTCTGCATCCTGCCTGATCGTCACACTGTTCTCGTGGTCTGAGGGCTCCCATTTCTCAGCCATGGGGACTGTGGCTCTGAATCCAGGGCCAGCCCCATCTGTGGGGTGGTATAGGACTGGGCTGAGAGGGTAGCAGTGTCAGCGCAGAGGTCAAGACCCAAGGCTGTGGTGTCCATTTCTCAGATGGGACAAGAGGCTCAGGAGGACTCATGCCCAAGATGCCTGCTGGGGTGGGGCTGGGCAGCACTGCACTGCTGACCCAGACCACATACCTCCTGTGTCCTGGGGGGCTTAGTCAACTGCTACCTCATATGTAGAGGCTGACTCCTGTGAATGCTTCTACCCCTCACCCCCCGCCTCAGCTTCCTCATGAAGCTGGGCCTGCCATATGAGACAGGGTCTCAGGGATGCCCTGGGAGTCAGATGAGGCATATTGTGCCGCAGTGCCCAGCCCTCCCTTGAGGCCAGCTGCCCTTTCTTGCTCCCTCCACAGAGGCAACTCAGGCTTCTCTGCCTCCCAATAGCCAGCCCTTAAGGTCATCCCAGTGCCCTTGTGGTCTATGCATGAAGGGACAGGGTGCTGACTGGTAACTGTGGAGCGTGTGACGAGTGGGGAGCAGTCAGCACCCTGCTGTCTGGCACACCCCAGTGATAGGTGTGGGGTTACCTGAAGGCATCATCTAGAACCAGCCGCTCCAAGTGGCTGGTCCCAGTTGTGACTGTGCACACCCTGTGCCCTGTACCTTCTTCTGGGCAGGAATAGGATGTGGGCATGAGGGCTTCGTGGGCTCCGGAGAGAGGTTTGGAGCCCTGGTGCAGTGCCCACATGGTGCAGGCCAAGACCGCTGTCGCATGCTGCATGCTGGTCTCCATGCCGGGTGACTAGCCATCTAGGATGAAAAGAGAGACCAGAAGGCGACCGGGTCGGGGTGGGGCTGGCAGAAAGTGGGCTTGCCTCATCTTCCAGGGCACCTCGACTGAGTTAGGCTGAGTCTGACTCTTGAGCCCCACACGGCTCCTCAAAATGGGCAGTGGGACCTCAGCCTGAGTCCACCAGGGATCTCCCTGGTCCTGCATTTTTCATTGTAGTGACATACAAGTGACATGCTATTCACCATTATTGTCATCACTTCTATGCACAGCTCAGGGGCATTCAGCACGTTCATGTCTGTCCCCATCAGCATCCTTAGAACCTTCTTCTCTTCCCCATGTGATACTCTGTCCCCATGAACGCTGACTCCCTCCCCACCGCTGTCCCTGTCATCAACTCTCTGTCGATGTGGCTGTGGTTTTTCCAGGGACCTCTTGGGAGTGGGTCACATGGTGTCTGTCCTGAGTGTCTGGCTTCTTTCAGTACAGCATCCTCAAGGTCTGTCCCTGTTATAGTTCAGGATCCCCATTGACACTTTAAGGCTGAGTGACAGTTCCCATGTGGATGGACACCTGTGTTTCCATCCTTGTGGACAGGTGCCACTGTGGGCTCTGTGGATGGCTGTCGGGCACCTGTGTGTCTGTAGTCTCACTGGGATGTGGTGATACCTGGGGTGGGTGAGGGTGCTGACTGGTGTGACGTGATGACCACGGCAGGCTTAGCCATTGTCGTCCACAGAGATAGAAGCAAAGGAAAAAGCAGAGGAGTGCCTTTTCCTCGTGATGGGAACTGTAGGGCTGACTCAGCCTGTCCTTTGGCCCCCAGGCATCAGCATCACTGCGGTCACCCCTCCAAACCGTCGCTCTCCTGCAGTGGTTTCCTCTTCTCTCAGGCTCCACTGTCACATGTGTACAGAGCACTTAACTTCATAGGTTATGTCCCACTTTGTTCTTGTGGGGACGCACCCAGGGCTGGTCTTCCCTGTTGGGAAGACCCGTCCTCTCATCTTTGCAGCACGCTGTCTCCCAGGTGTGTGGGTCTTGGAGCCTCAGGTCTGTGGAGGCTTGAGTGAGCTTTGCCAGTGCAGGTGACACAGGCCTGACTGGAAGGAAGGTGTGTTGCCTGGGCTCCCAGCCCTTCCTTCATGAAGGCCTCCTCGAGTTTGTGCAGTCTCTCAGGACTCCTATGGCCTGTGGTCGGCGGGTGTTCTCTGGACCACGCAAGTCTCGGAGGGGCCTTGGACCTCAGAGCTTCTTCTGCTCAAATGACTGGTGAGCTCCCCGCAGAGGGGCAGGGTCCGTTTTCCTGAGGAGGACCCTATTTCCTCGGGAGGGCTCCTACAGGCCTCTGGGGGACTGGGGTGCGGGGTCTGAGCAGATGGCACAGTTGGCTGTTCTTCTCTCACTCCTCCCTTCTAGAAGGCTGGTGAGGTTGGGGCAGATGGGCCCAGGTAGGGTGTGGGGATGTTGGGGACATGTCTGAGGTGGACCAGGTCAGGGCCGGAAGCTGTGCCTCCCTCCCTGAAGATGTGTTGTTTTAGGCACAGGACCAGGCCTGCCCAGGGACCACCCACCCCCATATCCAGCCCCCTGCCGGGTGCTCAGCACACACCACTCTGCCAGCTCCCACCCTGTCTCCTGCCTGGCCCTTACCTGTGTACGAGTGTGCAGGCCTAGTGATCTGATGCAGCTGTTAAAGAGGATTCTGAGGTGGCGTCTACCTGGAGTGCAGGACTGGCTGCCCTTGCCCTACCCTCTCTCTCACCACCCCGTCTGTGGGGAAGGTCCCTTCTTGGCCCTGTGCAGACGGGAGTGCGACCCGAAGATAGTCCAGCTCCTAAGCTGTTTGGCACTCTCTCCTGGGATCTTTATACTCCTGCCACCTCCTCTTGGGTCTGGGTCTTAGGGTGTGAGCTCTCTGGATGGGCACTGTGCCTGTGGATACAGCCTTGGTGGGAGAACATTGGGGTGACCTGGCTGCTGTTCTGCACTTTTTTGCCTGCAACCCCTCAGCTGTCTTTCTTCAATGTGGGGGGTACCTGTGTCTGTGCCATTCTAGTCTGCTTAAGACTTCTGGTGCAGACTGCATGGGGAGAGAGTCCACAGAACCCACTAGGCCAGCTTGCTTCCTTGGGCCCTTTGGACCCCTCTACCCCACATCAAACCCCTCATGCCATAGAGAGCGCCCCCATGGAGATGACCGCCCCCATGGAAAGCGCTTTGTCACTGTCAACACTTGCTGGTGGTGGCGGTTCCTGGAGCTCCTTGTGCCCACACCCAGCACCATTCCCTGTTCCCTGGGAGGCCTTGTCCCTTAGACCTGCTGTCCTGGAACCTGGTCCATTTCTGGCCCTGAACTAGGGTGTGGTCACTAGGCAACATGGAGTATATGGCAGGGCCCTGGGGCATTTGGGGTCCCAGTGGGGCTAATGCTCCATCACCAACCCTCATCTCAGATCCAGGGGCCCTCAGTGCCCTGTGCAAGGCTATGGGTGGACACACGCTGCTTGACATGCGTGGACCACCCTGATTTCTGCCTTGCCTGGGTGCTCGGGAGGACACTACATGGATGGGATATACTGGCCTCAGGGGCACCCTGTGGGTGGGGCTTCCTTCTGGGACCAGGGATCCCACTGCTTGTACATGTATGACTGGCACTGGGCTCAGGGTGTCACACTAACCAGAGTAGGGCTCGGGTATTGCGTGGACCGATGCTGACCAAGCAAGTCCCCCTTCCCTCCCTGGCATGGCCTCAACCTGCGGCCATTGGGTGTTATCCAGGGTCCCTGGCAGCCTGCTTTCCCTCTGAGGCTGGGAGTTCATTGAGTAGTGGCACTGGATGCCCTCCCATCCTGTGAGTGCTGCTCCTTTCTGCACTCTACTGTGTGCACAGTGGCCCCTGACCAGTCATCCACCTGTCCCTTCCCCCAGAGTGACCCGAATTAGCTGGCCGAGGAAGGGACAGCAGACTGTGCTGTTTGACTACACTTGGGTCCCAACTGTGCTGACCTGGGATATCAGGTCTTTGTGGTCCTAGTGGGATCCTCATGTCACTTCTCCACACCAGGTCCTCACTTAGTAGAACCCGCTGCCACCAATGTCAGGGATGTGGACCCAGGGGTAGGGGCCCTGCCTACCAGTCATTTGCTTCTGCCATCCAGGCATCAGCCTTGTGGGAAGTGGGCTTGGCTGCAGGCCTAAATGCCGCATCAGGATTGCACCACTGCCACAGGAGTCAGGACACCACACATTCCATGAGTCCCCAGGATGTCCTTCTGCCTCACCTGCCACCTGCCGTTCTCCCCTCCACGTAGGCTCCTCAGCCCCATGGACGTTGTGTCAAAGGCTCTGCCCCAGGGGTCCCACTGTGGGGATACTCCCCGGGCGCACACAGCCCTGAGTGTCCTCTCCTAGCCTTCCTCCATGTGCCATGGAGGCCACCCTGGAGAGGACCTTTCTGATCTTGCCCCTGGGCCCCAGACATGAGCTGTGCTGCTATTCTGCAGCCTGGTATCCCCTTCCTGTTCTCCTGTCGCCCATCCCTGCCAGGACTGGGTGGTAGTCGTGGAAGCCAGCGGATGGCTACGCTGCCTGCCGTGGGGAGAGGACAGCTACGTAGAGAGGGAGCTGGCCCTGCTGTGGGCACACCAACAAAGCCCTGGGGTGTGAAGGGCCTGACTAAATAGACTGGTGTCCTGGACCTTGACTTTCATGTCCAGGGGTCACAGGCTTTCATGCCATTTTTGCCCACACCCAGTGCCCAGCACTTCTCCTGCAGGCAACTTGTCCTCTTGGCCTTCCCAAAACCAGACTCAGGCTGAGAAGAGGGTTTCCTAACCCCAGGTCAAGCAGGGACTAGGCCTCATCCAGATGTTGCATGGGCCATATTTGCTTCTGGGTAAGACTGGGCTGTGGTCACCTTTCCCAGTTACCTTGGGGATGAGGCCTAGAGCTTGTCCCTGGAGGCCTGTGGACTGGTGGGAGATGCTGGACATGTGGACTGTTGGCAGTGAGGAAGGTACCCAGTCTAGTGGCCCCGCAGGAAGAGGTCAAGTTCTTGCCTCAGCTCTTTTTTCTGTGATTTGTGTGTCTCCTGGGATGCGGTGGTGGAGCCTTGTAGAGGGCAGACAAGACATAGATGAAAGCCAATCCTGGAGCAAGGGGACTGGGACTAGGGCCAAACCTGGTGGCTCTGTGGGGTTGGCATGTGCCCCTGGTATGGGCAGAAGGTGCCTGACACTGTAGTGCTAGTGTAAAGCTACTTCAGAACTGACACCCACAACACACAGGCAGCGCAGCTTCCTTGTCCATGTCTGTTCCTGGATCGTAGGGTTGTGGCCAGCAGCCCCCAACTGGCTCCCTCTGCCTTGGGGATCAGGGCTGGCCTCTTGCATGCTACTTTAGGGACAGGGGCTGAATAAGTTGGGGCTGTTCCCTGGGATTCTGGGGCTCTGACCCCAACACTGTATGTCCGGGAGTCGGTGACCATGTTCTGCTAGGATGCCACCAGCATCTCCATGTGATGGGGCCCTGTGTCTAAGTAACTAAGGCTGGGTGGTGCATGGCGGTCTAGCTATGAGTGGTGACCAGCATCGTGGAGCTGTGCTCCAGAATGCAAGGTGCTGGCCTTGGTGTGGGTCCTTCACATCTTGGTAACCATTGCCTGCCCAGTGCTCTAACCCACATCCCAGTATCCGCAGGCTTCCCACAGTCCCAGCACCCCATGGTGCTGAGGGTTCCATGCTCCTGCTCGGAACCTCTGGACATGGCATTCCTTATGAGCAGGGTAGCTGCCACGTCTGTGTGCTGGCCTCTCGGGCTCCAGTCACCTGGACCCCAGAGCATGCCTAGTGCCCAGCAGGAGAACCTGGTCACCACACTGGGCCCAGCAAGCAGTGCTGGGCAGTCATCAGCCCTGCCTGACCCAGGATGGCCTCTGCTGTATTCGGGTGATCATGCAGGACTCCCTGACCCTGCAACTGGACCCCACAGGCTGGGTAGTGCAGACATGACAGCAAGGGCAGGGTCGGTTCCAGAACCTCATCCCAAGTTGAAGTTTGGCCTGTCTGGTCAGCCCTATGCCTGGGAGGGCGGCACACAATCTTCTACTCATCCCCCTCTCCCTGGTAGGGTCCCTGGTGAGATCTAGGTGCTGCCCCCTCATAGAAGGCACCTGGCCATGGCACCTGCTGGGCTTGGGGTCCAGTAGGCTTGCTGTCATGTTGGGTTGGAGTACACGCCTCAGGGACAGTGTCTAGTTCCCATAGCACGGTGACAAAGCAGCATGATGAACATCATCAGGGCCTGCTGCAGTTAGCCCCGTGACATGCCTGTCCCAGGTGCCTGCTGTCGTGTGGGGCTGTCTGTATGCTGGCCCTGACCCACAGGTCCCTGCCAGCCATGGTTCTGGCCCCTGTCCAGTGATGTCTACCTCTGTCGGGTGGACACTGTTTCTCATCCCTCACTGACAGATGTCGTTGTGTATTGGGCACCACAGTAAGCTCTGAACGTGTTTGGTGGGTCAGTGTGAATCTGAGTGGCCCTGGGGCAGCTTGCTGGCCTGGCTGACTCTTTAGCTTTTTGAAGGAACTGCTGATGTGTCTGGTCTGGTACCGGATCCTAGGAAGTGCAGACACTTGACCTGAGATTCACTGTAGGAGAACCGCTGGTAGAAGTGGGTACTAGTCTCTCTAGAGAAGGCTTCGTGGCCAGCTTCCAAGTCCCAGCCAGTCTCCTCCCACCCCTCACCCCTGAGGCCGAAGCCAGAGTATAAACTGGGCACAGGGAGGGCTGGACTGGAGGGAGGCAGGAATGGGGGAGGGCAGGGTGGTAGCCAGGGTCATGCTGAGGGGTGTCTGCTATCCAGTGGGGGTGTGTGTGTACCCTGGTGGGTGAGGGTGGAATCCATCTTTGTTCCCAAATCCTGCCAGCAGGCTGAGGACAACCTAGGATTTAAGTCTTTATTTTGAAGTTTTCTATAATATTGTTGTGATGGTTAGAATTATGCCACTCAGAGTGAGCAGTGACAGGCAGCTCAGATGTGTGTGTGGGCACTGTCCACAGGGAGCGGCGGCTTCTGTTCAGGCAGTGAACTGGGCTGATGTTGGTTTGGGGAGAGTGGCAAGGAATTGCCATCTGTCTGTCCATCTTGCCCGTGTCCCCACATGCTCGATGGTCTTCACACTGTCCAGTGACCTCTCCTGTGACAGGAGGCATGTCTCTGGACTGCAGGTGCCCTACTGACCTGTTTACTCTTTGCAGGATTCTATTCCACTGAGACCATCCATCCGCTTTCAAGGGAGCCAGGGGGTGAGTTGTGTTTGTTTTATCACATTTGGGGTCTGCCAGGACTAGGGCCTCACGGACACAACTGCAGGCTTGTGTGGCTGTGTGACTTTGGGGCACTCATGGCTGTCTGGGGCCGCTCTCCCATCCCACCTCCCTGAGTCTGTACATGCTCCTGGCTCCTGCCCCGCACCCCGTTTGAGCCTCTTACACCGAGTGGGATAGTGCTGTCTGTGGTCATGGCGGGCTGGGCTGTGGCCGGCCTAGAGGCCACAGTGTGTCTGTTCTTCAGGAAGAGGGGGAAAGGATGGGATGTGGTTGTAGAAACTCCACTCCTTTTTCCTACAGTGCCTTTAACTCTAAATGTCCATTTTGGGCATACCCTGGTGGCTCGAGTGTTAAAGCTTGGCTGGAGGTAGACATGTAGTAGATCCCAGGGCTCCCAGCCTGGCCAGAGGAACAAGCAAAGTGAACAGATAAACAGAAAAGTGCTTGCTTCCTCCTCCTCTCTTTCCTCCCTCCTTCCCTCTCTCTTCTTCCCCTTCCTTCTTTAAAAATATGTGTACCTATTAAAAATGAGTAAGTAAATGTCCATTTCATAGAGAGATTGGGGTACTAAAGAAAGGGCATGTTTTCCACAGTCTTGAGGCCCATGTCCCGCTCCCTCAGCGACACCTTGGACCTCTCCCAGTTTTCTTCTAGTCTCTGCTGCAGTCTCTTTCCAGAGACACCACAGGGATCAGTTTAGCTGACTGTGGTAGGCTCCTTAGAGGACGGGTGGCGTGGCTCTCTCCCAGCCTGGGCTGCTGGGAGTCTCCCAGAGAAAGTGTCCGCACGTCTGAGCATCTGAGCATGTTGGCACATCTGCGCATCTGTGCACATGCATCTGCGCCTCTCTGCCAGTGTTGGCATGTCTGCGTATTTGCCCATGTCTGTGTGTGTCAGCGTGTCTGCACATGTCAGCCTGTCTGCCTGTGTCTGTGTCTGCCCGTGCCTGTGTGTCTGTGCATAGCGGTGTGTCCGTGTCTGTGTGTGTGCAGGGAGGTGTTGGGATTGCCTTGCTTGGCTGTGGGGCTGATGAGGCTAAAATCTGAGGAGCAGGTCCATGGGCAAAGCCTCAGCTGATCTCAAGGCCCACCCAGACCTGGGCGTGGTGTGGCCACCCCGGCAGAAGGCTGCACCCCATGTGAATGTTCCTGGCGCCTAGGGGTCCTCACACCCTGGGGCAGGGCCTGTAGCTCCCAGCTCTGCATCCTGTCCACTCAGGCTCCGTAGTCTAAGTGCTTCCCTCTGACATCTGGCAGGACTAGGTACTCTGTCCACCAACAGGCATGTTGGCACTCTGTGCAGTGCGTCTGAGGTGGTGCCTCAGCTTAGGGACCAGGGTGGACGGATCTGCTCCTCATATGCCTTGGTGACAGGCGCCTGGGACATTTCTGCGGGGTCTGGAGCACCTTCCCCGGCAGCCTCCAACTGTACCCAGGTGGGGCTGTTGGAAGGTACTGGCTTGGCTGGGATAGAGCTGTCAGTCTGTCTACAAGCCAGGTTATTTGTCCTCAAGGGGCATCCTAGCAGTGCTTTCGAGGTCAGGACTGTATGCACCGGGACTTATGTCCCATCACACATGGCTGAGTCTGTATCCAGTAAAGGGAGGCGGGGAGGGCTACACTGTCCATGCCAGCTGGGTCTGTTTGACTGGGGGACATCTCAGGCCACATCTGCCCAATTGGTGGCTGGGAAACTGAGTCCCAACCAAGATGGTACTAAGAGCCCCCACCTGGGTATCAGCACAGCTCACAGCCAGCTACCCCAGCCACCAGGAGCAGAGCCGGGGTGGGTGCAAGGGTCTGTCCAGTCTCTGCAGGACCTGCCGCTACCTCTCTCCACACAGCACATCTGCGTCCCCCAGCCCGGTGGCCCCACGGAGGCACGGAGCTTCTCCTTCTATCTCTCCAGCATTGGACGCGATGGCCCCCAGGGCAGCTTTGACTGCATCCAGCAGTATGTCTCCAGGTGAGGCCCGCCTGTCGTTCTCCCGGGCACCCGGCACCCAGCACCCACAACGGCCTGCCGTGCCCGCAGTCCTCAGCCAGCCCTTGCCTTGCAGCCATGGAGACATGCACCTGGACTGCCTGGGCAGCATCCAGGACAAGGTCACTGTCTGTGCCACCGACGACTCTTACCAGAAGGCGCGGCAGAGCCTGGCACAGGCTGAGGAGGAGACACGGAGTCGCAGCGCCATTGTCATCAAGCCTGGTGGCCGCTACCTGGGTGAGAGCAGACGCCATGGGCAGAGTTCTGGCTAAGGCATCAGCGCTGCCCTCATGCCTCCCTTCGGCATTCATGGCTGGGCCTACGGGGCCCCGGGTGTGTCCAGCATGGCTGTCTTTCCCAGGGGTGACACTATGCCTCTCATACCTCATTTCCGGAGACAGCACTGGTCCCAGGGTGCAGGCTCTGGTATTAGGGTCCCTTGTTAGCCCTCCTGTGAAGTGCAGTGTTGTGTTGTGGCCTCAGATTCAGTGTGACTCAGCCAGCTGCCACAGTCCCTGCTTCTCAGAGGCCTGGCTCTGACCAGCAGAGGCGGCTCAGTGCCCTCACTCAGCCCACTGCTTCCAGACTGAGCCTGGGGCCATAGCACTGTCCTAACCGGGGACTTCATGGTAGGCTGACCATACACACCATTGTAAATGGGACGGTACCGTTTGGTATTTCCCAGCTATCAGTTTTGTCCCATTTTTAATAAACCAGACATGGCTGCCTGTGATGTGGGGCAATTGAGTTGTCCCAGACCTAGTCTGCTGAAGTGAGGCCAAAAGCCCCATCCCATTTTGCCTATAGGAAATGTGGTCTGTCTGCTATGGTCACCTCACACTCCCTACCTTCTTGCCCTCACAGGCAAGAAGGTTTTGTTTCGGAAACCTGCCCCCGGGGCGACAGACACTGTACCCTCCCGGAAGCGGGCATTGCCCCTCAACCCAGCGAGCACCATCAAGAGGACTGGTGCCAGCTCTGCTAGCGGAGTGTCCCAAAGGCCCTTCCGAGACCGTGTGCTGCACCTCCTGGCACTGAGGCCCTACCGCAAGGCTGAACTGCTACTACGACTGCAAAAGGATGGGCTAGCCCAGGCAGATAAGGATGCGCTGGATGGCCTCCTCCAGCAGGCACGTGAGCCTTCAGGATGGGGGAGCTGGGCAGGGGCTCAGGCTGTCTGCTGAGAGGCAGAGGTGCAGCTGTGTGACCTGTTCACCTGTGGAGGCCCAGCTCATTTTGCAGCTCCAGCTGGGTCTCCTTGTGAGAGCCTTTGCTGGCATCATGTGGACTGGGCCGGAGGGTCCTTGCTGAGCCAGCAGTGCCCCAGAGCCTTCCTTGGGCAGGGTTGAGACCCCTGGACATGCAGGGTCTTTGCGGCTTCCTGTGCATTTTGGGGTGAGGGCTTTGTCTTGGGGCCACCTCCCTGCCATGCCTCCACAGGTACTTCTCAGGGACTTACTGGTGTCCAGAGTTCATTAGGGGGCACCATTCCCCTCCAGTTTCATGATCAAGCCACCTCTAGCTGCTACATTGGAGGAGGGGGCTGCAGGCAGGCTGTCAGTGGGTAGCACAGCCCTGGACAAATGCCTAGGACTAGGCCCAGAGGAGGGCACTGGGTGGTGTTGCCCCACCCTCGAGTCTCCACGAGGTGCCGGCTCCCCCTGCAGGTGGCTAACGTGAGTGCAAAGGATGGCACCTGCACACTGAAGGACTACGCCTACAGGGATGTGCGGGAGGACTGGCCTGGCTACTCCGAGGGGGACCAGCAGCTGCTGAAGCGGATGCTTGTCCGGTAATGCTGCCCCCTACCCTCTGGTGTACCCCACTTCTGGGCTGGCACCCCCCCATCCCAGGACCCTGGTGTGGGTGGAGGCAGGAGTCTGAGCACAGCATGAACTGCATGTCCTCCCAGACCGCCACTCAGTTCTTACATCCACACAGGACCCACATACCCTGCTCCATCAGAGATTAATCTCATCCCTCAGTTCCTGGGGCTACAGGAGAGACTGGCTCCCCAGGAACAAGTGGTTAATGGCCCCGGCCCCAGGCACTCATTAGTCTTTAAGTGATTTCGCCAGTTCTTTAGCAAGTTTTTCTTTGAGTTCAGATATTAAAGCGGTAATTGCACCTGGAAAGCACAGCCCACTTGGGGCCATCCTGGCTGAACCTTGAGTTGCTCAGCCCTATTGGGTGCACACTTACTGACCTGGGTTACTGCCCAGATGTGTGGAGCTGCTCCCGGCAGGGCTTATATCTGAACCCTCCTGCAGCCGCCTTTTAGGGGGCATGGAAGAAAGCAGACTCCCTGCCTCTGATCTGAGCCCCTGCTGATAGCAGCCCAACATGCATGGGGCTGCCCACGTGTCTGACTGTGGTGCCTCTGCCCCGGTCCCCTGGCAACTGCCCTGCTGTCTGGAGGTGGTGCCTCTGGCTCTGAGTCTGGTTTTGCAGTGAGTGCTGTCATTGTAGGGTGAAGACTTGTCTTTAGAGGCTGGTCCAGCGCTCTGGCCCACTTGCTGATTGGAAGGTCACCTGATCCTAGTGTGCCCAGCCCAAGCCTCCATGCTGGGTGGCAGTGGGCCGGGTTGGGGGGGACAACACTGTTCAGACCTCAACCTGGCCTGCCGTTCTGCAGGAAGCTATGCCAGCCACAGAGCACCCCCAGCCTGCTTGGAGACTCCACTGCTGCCAGCCCCCCAGGGGAGCATAGGGGCTCAGCCTCGCCCCCTCAGGTAGGAACAGCCTAGGGTTATAGGGTTGGTGGGGGTAACTTACCTGGAGTGATAAGACAGCTTCCCTGCACCCAGGACCCCTGGGCTCTTGGCACGGGCCTGGTAGGAGGTGGGTGGAAGCGCATGTTCACTGAGAAGCTTTTCTTTGTGGGGCCTCCAAAATCTGTTCTGGCCTGATAACTCCCAGGGACCCCTGCAGCCTAGTTGGGGCTGCCCTGCTCTGGGATCCGGTGACTGCTGGCCTCAGGTCACTCCTCAACTTATTGGGGAGACAGGTGCCAAGTGGTTAGGACCTTCAGACCTTGTTCTGTCACTGTCCTATTCTCCTGGGGACTGAACACGGGCCATTGAGCCCATTCCCTTGAGGGCCAAGCTCCGCGGGCCTCTGGCTGTTATCCGGGTGTCCCCCAGTGGCCAATGCAGTCCTCATAGCTAGGCACTGCTTCTTGAACTACTACACGCTTCCATCTGGAATCACCTCCCTGCCTTCCAGAAACGACCGCAGCCTCCTGAGTTCATCGACCCGCTGGCCAGCAAGAGGCCCAGGGTGTCACACTTCACTCAGAGAGCTCCACCTACCGTCAATGGGAAGTTGAATGCCCTCCAGGGCCTTGAGACCCTGCTGCCCACCCCAGGCCTGCCTGCTAGCACAGACACCCACCCGACCCCGCGACTGGAGCCCCCGAGGGTCCATGACCCCCTGACAGATGTCAGCAATGACCTGGGACACAATGGCCGGGACTGTGAGCGCAGGGATACAGTCACTCCAGCCCCTGCAGCACGCCTCAGCCCAACCTTGCCAACAGACTATGCCCAGCCCAGCAGGCCCCAGGGGGGCTCAGTGCGCACCAAGTCCAAGAAGAAGTCCAAGAAGCACAAGGACAAGGACAGAACTGAGGAGCGGTACCGGGCCAGGCCCCCGGACCACGGGCCTAACCCCCTTGGAGCCCCGCCGGAGGCCCTGGGTAGGTGCCTGGGAGGACTGGGCAGGGCTTTGTAGGCCAAGCATCAGAGCCCACCCAAATGCCTGCACATCTGCGCCTTGGCACACTTGGGTACTTGGTGGTCGTGAGTGGCCTCGGGGCCCAGGCATGGGGCTGAGGCCCATGGGAGAGGTAGCTCTGGCTGCAGGGGTCCCGACACCAAAGGACACCGGATGGGGAGAGGTGGGGGTGGCATGGGAACCATGCTGAGTTGGGGACTGTCCACACAGCCACAGAGGAAGCCAAGTCGCACTGGGGTCACAGTGATGGGACAGGGTGCCAGGCTGGCTGGCTGGGCATGAGCTGTATGGGCCCTAGGATACTGGGCAGTTGCCTGGTGGCGGGGCAGGGTATCACCAGAGCTTCCCTTGCCCTAGGGGACTATTAATACCCCAGCAGATCTCCCTGGTGGAGCCCCTTTCTTCTCATAGCTCTTTGCTGATTTCAGGGGGCACAAGCAAGCATTGCCTGTGGGTCTGGTGTTGGCTGGTTGTACCCCAGATGCACCCCATGTGTTTCAGGAGGTGCCAATGCTGAGCCCACCCTCCACTTTCCCTTGGCTGGGCTGGGACTTGGGCTCTGTTCAGGCAGGTGGGGAGGGTCTGTAGGGAGAGTATGCAGGGGAATGAGCTCCACAGGCTATAGAGCAGCATGGGTCCCTGCGAGGGGGCTGTTGCTGAGGGTCAGCAGTGCCTGGAGCAGGAGCAGGCCATGCCCCTCAGACACCAAACCCCAATTTCCCTTGGGGAGGGCACGTGGGATGCATGGAGTAGGCCCCCAGAGCTGGGGTCCCTCAGAACACCCCAGGTGACAGCCACTGTGGGGGAGTGCTGGAGGGAAGAAAGCCCAATACATAGACTGGTGGAGTTGGCTGCGTCCTGTAGCCTGAGCTCCAGGCAGTCCTGTGGCCCTGGGCTGCTCTGAGGCCTAGGCAAGTGCTGTTCAGTGCTCCCTGGGGCATCTATCCTTTCCCTGTGAGGGGGTCCCTTGGCCAGGGGTCACTTGTGGTCAGCTGAATGATCTTCCATGTTATCTCAGAAGTCTACAGACTCTGGCAGGTTAGGTTTGGCCTAGCATACCCTCCTGGGCCAGGGTCCTGTGTACCACGGACACCACCTTCAGGCAGCCTCCTGTCCTGCTGCAGAGCTGTGGGCAGGTTGGGGTATCCTACTTGAGCAGGGGTGGGCTTGGGGTACTCTACTGTGCCCCGGGTACTCGTTCAGTGTGAGGGTCGGGACTGGTGTGCCCTCTGCTCTGAGCAGGGTGTGGAGGGCTTGGGTGTCCTCTGCTCTGAACTGGGGGGCTGGGGTGCCCTCTCCATAGGTTGGAATGGGACCTGCAGCAGTGTGAGCACCCCTGCCCCCACGTCCACCTCAGAGACACCTGACTACCTGCTGTGAGTACCACCTGTCCAGTCTGTCCTGAATCTTTGCGGGGGTCTGGCCTGGGCTGCTCCCCACGGGGCGACGCTTTCTGGTGCTTGTCTCCTCAGGAGGTATGCCGCCATCTCATCATCAGAGCAGCGGCAGAGCTATAAGAATGATTTCAACGCGGAGTACAGCGAGTACCGCGACCTGCACGCCCGCATTGAGCGGGTCACGCGGCGCTTCACGCAGTTGGATGCACAGCTACGGCAGCTGGCGCAGGGTTCCGAGGAGTATGAGGTGAGTGTGGGCTGTGAAGACTGGAGGGCCCCTGCGCCCCAGCCCGACCGAGCGTTGGCCTCAGCACAGGGCTCCTGATCTGTCTGAACTGCAGGGTGGCCACACCCAGGCTCTGCCTTTTGCCTGGAATAGCACACAGTGAGGGGAGAGGCACTGGGTGACCCCCTGCCCCTTTGTCCCTCAGCCCCATGGGGCCATTGTGTGTGGGGGGTGGTGGCAGGTGTGACCTGAAGTTACTGCTTATCAGGAGACTTTGCTCTCTCCTGTTTGCCCTGCAGACCACTCGAGGGCAGATTTTGCAGGAATATCGGAAAATCAAGAAGGTGAGACTCCTTCCCTATGGGGAGTGGGCCAGTGGGAGTGGCTTGCTGGCTGAGTCTGGCTCCTGTGGGGTGGCACCCCCTCCCTTTGCCCCTTCTCCACACTTCCCCTGTCCCTGTGCCCCCTCCTGTGGGGTGGTGCCTGCCTCCTTCCATTCCCTCCTGTCTCCCCACCCACCACGTAGTCACATCTGTGGGAGCCCCACACCCAGGGCAGCAGTGCACAGTGGGGCCGGGGTGCTGAGTGCTGCTCCCTTGCAGACCCACACCAACTACAGCCAGGAGAAGCGGCGCTGCGAGTACCTGCACCGAAAGCTGGCCCACATCAAGGCGCTCATCGCACAGTATGACCAGCGGCAGGCCTGGCCCTAGCAGCGCGCTTGTGCCGAAGCGCAGGAGACACCTCATCTGAGCCAGCTGACCTGGGGAGCCCGGCTGCCTCCAGGGCCGGCGTGCTGCCTTTCCTAGTTTTATACAGAGATGCCACTTTTAGCTACTGCTCCAGACTTGTCTATTTTTGTACGGAAGAGAGCCTTTTCTAAACTTGTGCCTCCCCGTGGATGCCGTGGCGTCCCCCTGCAGTATTACAGAGCCATTGGGCTGCACTGTGCTGCCCTGTGCAGGGCCTCCCAGGGCGGCCATGACCTAGATCTCCAGAGCGGTCACCCCTTGGGCTGGGGCTTGGCTGCTGCTGGGGTCTGCACTCAGGGAGGACGGGGTGGGTCGAGAGCTCAGAGAGGGGGCTCCACGGACACCCCAACTGCTGCTTAGAGCTGTGCCTCATCTAGACGTGTGCGTGGGTGCGTGCGTGAGCGCGTGTGTGTGTGTGAATATGAAGGCCATGACTGTGGCCCATGAGCGCTGTCAGGGCTACGGAGTCCCAGCTGCACCGGAGCTGGTCGCAGGCTTGTGGTCATGGGCGTGGCCACTGCCAGCAGAGGAGAAGTGGAGGCGCCTGCTAGGCCACCTGTGTTTCTAAGTCACGGGGGTGGCTCCCCACAGCTTCCAAAGAGCAGGGCCCCCACAGTGTCTGTGGGACCTCCGGGTGCCCAGAGAACCAGTACGGATCCTTCATGTTTCAGACTGTTTTGTGGTTCATCTGGGACAGAGGAGGGCTGGTGCCTCTGCCTGGGAACCCCTGCAAGGCATCGGTGGAATTTCCTTTTTGTTATTTTGTGTTAGTTTGTATCTTCGCCCTCCCTATAAGGAAGTATGAAGCAGAGAAGTTTTGTGCTTTAGGGTTGATGGACAAGTTCTAGCTGATGAAGTGCAGTCTGACTTATTGACGCTGCTGTTTGCCCTTCTGTGTCCTGTGGAGATAGCTTGGGGCTTTGGGCTGGTGTTTACAGCAACTTTTCACTTTTGCCAAAATGTTACAGTTGAAAGGTACCCGTCTTGAGTTCCCTAATATTTTCTTAAAAGAACTAGTGCCCTTTTTGTACACTGAACAGGTGAATGCTAACTTTTGCAACCCACAATAAACTTCACTGAATTGAAGCAAATGGCTGCTGCCTGTGTGTCTGTCACAGCTGGGATGGGTCCTGTGGGGTGGGGGTGGGGGGAATTGACTGGTTGGGGGAGGGGATGGGGGCAGGGCTAGCAGGGCCAGGCTTCTCAGCACCCGCAGAGCCCCCAGGACCCAGCCCACGTCCTTATGTGGGGAGACAGCTGGTGACTGGTGAGAGGGGCCGCTGGTCACGACTGTCTGTTCTTCCAGGCTGGACACAGCGCACAGGCCCTGAGGTAAGGGGACGTGTCCTTGCCCCAGGTCCAGGTGAGGAGCTCAGGGCGGGACAGTGCTTATGTTCCAAGGACAGGGTGGGGTGGGTGTTTGTTTTCTGAAGGCAAAACAAAGTATGAGACCAGGACTAAAGAGGCCCAGGGGTCAGGGCTGTAGGCTTTGGCCTCCCTGCTGGCAGCCTGGCCTGTGGGCCTTGGCCCAAGCTGAGGCCCCAGGAATCCATGCATGAGAGGCCAGGCCAGGCAGGCCCAAGTATACTCTGCTCCTGTATCTGGCAACTCGGGCGCACCCACTGCAACTACACCCCCTTACCGCCTCACCCCATGCTGCCTGCCCACAAACACTAGGTGCCCTGAGTATCCTTCCTGAGTCAGCTGCCTGAGTCCAGTCCCAGGGGCCCAGAGGGTCTTCCTACTTCACCTGCACAGTGGCCCAGGGCTGCTTGTGCTGCCCTGCCTTTTGTTGGACAATCTCCCCTCTGTCCTTGGGCCAGTGGCCTGTTGGGGGCCTATTCAGCGCCCCAGCTGCCCCTCCAGGGAATGGCTGCCCTTGGCCCTGCCAACACCTCCCACAAGTCGCCTGGGAATACAATACCAGCTGGATGGCCAGCAACTTTGCACTAGGAACTGGCACTCACTCCCACAGATTGCCCCCTTCAAGATGCCACCCATAGGTCCCTGGTCTCCACAACTACAAACGAGCTTCTGGGGATCCCAGAAGCACATCAAGGCCAGACGGAGGAGAGGCAGAGGGCAGGTGTGGGAATGGCAGCCTACTCCCAGCCCTGCCCCCAGCACAACCTCCAGCTCTGCTCTCCAGCCCGCTCCCAGCTCCCTCCCTCAGCCCTGCCTGTAGCCCTCCTGTCTCCCCAGCCCAGCCTTGTTCCCATGCCCTGTCCCCCAGCCAACCCTCAGCCCTGACTGGGAGCTGGATGTGAGGGAGGTTCCTTTAGGAGGTGGCATTGAAGTCATGTCTCCTGCTAGGAACAGGGACAAAGCCCAGATAATGGCTATTATACTGCCTTCCTTCTCTCCAGACTGCTTGCCCCGCATCTGCGCTGAGCCTGCCCCAAGCTCTGCTGCTTCACTCCCCAGATAGACAGACAGCTTCCATCTCATGAGCTCACTCTGGCCGGGATGCCCAGCCCACTCAGAACCCCCAAGTGAGCCCCTGAGAGCAGAACCAGAGGACAGAGTCCTGGAGACCCCTACCCCCAGGCCCTTCCTGTTTCCTGCAGAGCTCCAGCTCCATCTCCGGGCCAGCTTGGTGGAAACTTTCCAGCAGTAGGAGGCTGCCTGTTTTGGAAAGTTCCTGGGGGAGTCAACCAGCTGCCAGCTGGGTTCCCACGATCTTATCGCTGGGCTTGGGGCTGCAGTGCCTTCTATCCAACTTCTATCCTTGGCCTACCATCCCCTCCCAACCCCGGTGTCTCTCTAGTCCCTCAGGTGGGGGACCCCCACCTCAGGCCCTCCCACGTGAGCCCTCTGGGAGGGAGTGCCTGGAGGATGTCACTGATTGCTCATGAAGGTGCCAGAGAGGCAGCCTGGGCTGTAGTGGGACTTTATGGTGTGAGTCCTGGCTCAGTCCTCTGCCTGCACCTTCTGGCCTCACTTTCCCCATAGACCCCAACCCTGGGCTAATCTCCCTGCACAGCTCCCCCTCTTGCCTTTCTTGTGGGTTAGGCCCTGGTGCCCACTCGCAGCCATAATGCGGTTGTAAAGTGGAGTAAGCGGGACTCTCAGGCCGGGGTCTGCGGCCCACGTGGGTTCCGGGCCGTGGGGGAGGGGCTCAGATACTCTAGTCCAAGGCCGCGCCCCTCCCCCTGGGTGCGGGCGGGGCGGGGCGGGGCCACAGCAGTCCTTTTCTGGGAGTTCGCACACCTTGGAGGCCTGAGCACCCGCAGCCGCAGCCTTCCGAGCTGACTTCATTCCGGTGAGTGCGGGCTCCCAGGAACCGGAATCGGCCTGGTAGGTTTGTTTTCGTGTCCCCGCTGACCTCTTGCTAACCCGCACCCTCCAGTTCGCTACGATGGAGGCTGCCGCCAAATTCGTGGTCGAGAGCCCCGATGTGGTCTATGGCCCCGACGCCATCGAGGCGCAGTACGAATACCAGACGACTCACGTCAGCCGCGAGGGGGGCGTCCTCAGGGTAACATGGGGATGGGTCACAGGGGTGCAATAGGCCCGGGAGTTGGGAGCCCGGGGGTGGGTGATGGAGTCCTGTGAGGATGGGGCTGTGGCCATGGGGAATGAGACCTGAGATGGGTAGGGATGCGAGCGGCCAGTAGCTGCCAGGGACTCTTACTCACTGCGCTGCCGCCCCCAGGTGCACCCTATATCCACGCGCTTCACCTTTCGGACCGTCAGGCAGGTACCCCGGCTCGGGGTCATGCTGGTCGGCTGGGGCGGGAACAACGGCTCCACGCTCACTGCCGCTGTGCTGGCCAACCGCCTACGCCTGTCCTGGCCCACTCGCAACGGCTGCAAGGTGGGGGTCGGTCCCACAGCTGGGAGGGAAGTCCCGGAGTGTGGGCGGAGCTTGAGGGGCGGGCAGAGCCTCGTCCCGCCCCTCCGCGCTCGGCCCCGCCCCTCCTCACTCGGCCCCGCCCCCAGGAGGCCAATTTCTATGGCTCGCTGACACAAGCCGGTACCATCAGCCTGGGCCTGGACGCCGAGGGTCAGGAGGTGTTCGTGCCCTTCAGCGCGATGCTGCCTATGGTGTCGCCGGATGATCTGGTGTTCGATGGTGGGTGGGCCTTGGGCCGGGGCTGGGGCAGGACCTGGCGGGGATGGGATTAGGCCGAGCTTGAGGATCCCTCCCAGGCTGGGACATATCGTCGCTGAACCTGGCTGAGGCCATGCGGCGAGCGCAGGTGTTGGACTGGGGCCTGCAGGAGCAACTGTGGCCTCACATGGAGGCCCTGCGACCGCGGCCCTCTGTGTACATCCCGGAGTTCATCGCGGCCAACCAGAGCACGCGTGCGGACAACCTCATCCAGGGCACCCGAGCGCAGCAGGTGTGACCCCAGCCCTGAGTCCTCCTGCACCATGTCCCTGCCCCTCAACCAACCCATACCCATTCCGAGGGTTCAGGTGTGTGTGGAGGAGCTGTACGACCTCCTACTCCCACCCCCCACCCCCAGCTGGAGCAGATCCGCAGGGACATCCGTGACTTCCGGTCAAGTGCTGGGTTGGACAAAGTCATTGTGCTGTGGACAGCGAACACGGAGCGCTTCTGCGACGTGGTCCCGGGCCTCAACGATACAGCTGAGAACTTGCTGCGCACCATCCAGGTGGGTGCATCCAGGACACAGCATAGGTGGGCTGCCAGGCCCCTAGACAATACCCACTGACGTCTGCCCACCTGTCCCCAGCTGGGCCTGGAGGTGTCGCCCTCCACGCTCTTCGCGGTCGCCAGCGTCTTGGAGGGTTGTTCCTTCCTCAATGGGTCGCCGCAGAACACGCTGGTGCCTGGAGCGCTGGAGCTGGCGTGTCAGCGCCGTGTCTTCGTCGGAGGTGATGACTTCAAGTCTGGCCAGACCAAGGTCAAGTCTGTGCTGGTGGACTTCCTCATCAGCTCGGGCCTCAAGGTGCGTGGGGACAGACGCAGGCAGGACGTGCTGGGCGCGTGGCGGCAGGGACTGCAGCTGCCGCACCCGTTTGCAGACCATGTCTATCGTGAGCTACAATCACCTGGGCAACAACGATGGGCAGAACCTGTCGGCACCGCCACAGTTCCGTGCCAAGGAGGTGTCCAAGAGCGGCGTGGTGGAGGATATGGTGCGCAGCAACCCCGTGCTCTACGCTCCTGGCCAGCGGCCAGACCACTGCGTACGTGTGCTGGGGGCACTGCGAAGCAGGTGAGGCGGTGTGTGGGCAGGGCCATGGGGCAAGGCCGAGTGACCCAGTCCGTCCCCAGGTGGTCATCAAGTACGTGCCTTACGTGGGCGATAGCAAGCGCGCGCTGGATGAATACACTTCGGAGCTGATGCTGGGTGGCACCAACACGCTGGTGCTGCACAACACGTGCGAGGTGAGCTTCGCTGCGGGGACCTGGGGCGCTGGGGTGTGTCCCACCCGCATCCCCTCCTGATCCTGGCCGCCCCCAGGACTCACTCCTGGCGGCGCCCATCATGCTGGACCTGGCGCTGCTGACCGAGCTGTGCCAGCGCGTGAGCTTCTGCACTGATGCCGACCTGGAGCCACAGGGCTTCCACCCTGTGCTGGCGCTACTGGGCTTCCTCTTTAAGGCGCCACTGGCGCCGCCAGGCAGCCCGGTGGTCAACGCTCTCTTCCGCCAGCGCAGCTGCATCGAGAACATCCTCAGGTGCGATGGGCCCCTTCCCTTGGCTGCTGCTGCCTCTTGGGGCTGGGTGGGGTCCCGCCTGCTGAGCCCCTCCCCCACCCCAGGGCCTGCGTGGGGCTCCCGCCACAGAACCACATGCTCCTGGAGCACAAGATGGAGCGCCCTGGCCTTAAGTGGACTGGGCCTGCAGCCACTGCCTGCCCTGTGCCTCTCAAGAGGGGACCGGTGCCTACCACCCCTAATAGCTGCACCGGTGATGCCAACGGGCACCTGCAGGCTGAGGCCCCCCAGATGCCTACCACCTGAGGCCACCCCATATAGTGCCCCCCACCAAGCAAGCCCTACTACCACCAAGGCCCCCCAAAACCCGACCCTTCCAGACTCCCTAGACAATAAAGCCAGTTTCACCATCAGGTGTCTCCACTGTGGGTTTTGTGTGCCTTTGACCCAACCAGCCCCATCTAAGGTGAGCTCAGTCCTCACCTGGCAGATGCCTACTGAACCTTCCGGAACCCAGGCCTCTCCTAAGTGTAGCCCTGAAAGGTGGGCTGAGACCTGGGGATGGGGCCGGGCTGCTACAAAGTGAAGACATGACGCCAGATACCAAAACCCTTGCATTTATTGACAGGCACCCCTGCGTCCAGGGAAGCAGGTGTCCCAGGAGTCCAACAGGAACAGAAATGGCAGTGGGGCCCCTTTTGGTAAAGAACATCTCTGAGGTCCTTGAGTTTTTATAAAATGAGAAAGTCCTTCATTGGGCCTCCCAATGTCCAAGCCTTGACCAGGAGTCCAGCTGCCAGAGGTGTGATCTGAGACCCTCACCCTGCAACCCCCTCAGCCCCTAGTGCTTGGTGCAGCCAGGAGTGCTGGACAGACGCCGGCAGTGGGCAGGGGTTGCTGCCCATCACACGCTCATGGTCATCCCTGGGGAGTACTGCAGAGAGATCAGGGTGGCCACAGGGGCAGGCTTATCACCTGCCCAGGCAGGGGCCCATACCCCACCCCCCAAATGAGAACTGGGCAGGAGGGAGTGAGTGGTGAGGCAGGAAGGTTGCCATCCCAGGGCAGGGGTAGGGCAGACAGATAAGGGGAGGTGGGAGGGACAGGAGAAGGGAAAAATGCCATGGCTGTCCCTCCCACCTGACCTGCCAGGGTCACAGTCTTGTTCTGGCCCGCTGGCTGCCCTGTTGGAGATTGCCCGCTGGGACCCTCTGGCCTAATGCCGCCAGAGATCCAACGCAGTTGCTTACACTTTCACTTGGGAACGGGTGCAGGAAGGTCCTGGCGGCTGCCATCTCACCGTCATCTCGCGGGGTGCCTGGGGCGTTCAGACTGGAGACCACGCCAGGGGAGCTCTAGGGGCCATGGGGGTTTGCTCAGCTTTCAGCTAGGCCCCACCCTGGCTAGTCCTCCATGCCCTGCCTCCCGCTGGACATCCCCTCACCTTCGGCAACCCATCCATCTCACCCGAGCCTGTGGAGGAGAGGGCAGATACGTGTTTAGAGGCACTCCTGCCACTCTGGGCTCAGGGTTCATTTCCTGCCAACCCCCATGGCTGTCGCCCACTGCCCACTCACCCAGGGATCCATTCATGTGAGGCTCCAGCGAGCTCAGGGCAGCCATGGGGCCCTCTGGGCCTGGCCCGAGTGGGAACTGCAGGCAAAGGGACAGCATGGGGGCTCTAGCACCAGCCCATGTGGGGTCATCCTCCCCACCCAAAAAAAGGGGCACTCACGTTAGCCCTGCTGGCACTGGACCCAATGGGGTTCATGATGGTGTACATGTTCTCGCTGGAGTTCGTAGAGTCTGAGGGACAGAGAGCCGCATGAGGGGTGCAAGGGGCATACCCCTCCCACACCCCACTGACCCTAGTACCTCCAGGGCTGGGCATGATAGGTGTGCCAGGGGGCCCACCTCCTCCTGGTGGTCCCTGCACATGGAGGGAAAGAGCATGAAGACGCCCCACCTGCCACCCCAGGCTGTGGTAAGGCACCCGCCTTGCACCCCCACTCACAGAACCCACTTACCGTGTAGCTGCTGGGGGAAGAGGATGAGTAGGGAATCTGAGGAGAGGGTGGCTGTGAGCGCTAGGCACACTCCCAAGCCCAGCCCCCCTGCCAGACACTTACCGAGTTGCCGCTGGGGCTGGTCCACGGACTGCGCACTCCTGGGCCCCTAGAAGAGAAGATGGGACACCTGGGCTGGGCCAGGCTTA
Source organism: Solenodon paradoxus (assembly GCA_004363575.1). Classification (NCBI taxonomy): domain Eukaryota; kingdom Metazoa; phylum Chordata; class Mammalia; order Eulipotyphla; family Solenodontidae; genus Solenodon; species Solenodon paradoxus. The sequence continues at coordinate 73,191 of RJWH01004268.1, read as the reverse complement.
AAGTTCCCCTCCTTGGCCTTTAGGCCTATTTCTCCACCCAGCAGCAAGGTAAACAGAGGTCCCCCCACACCTCCATTCTCCCAGATCTCCGAGTGCCTTACATGTTCATGGTGGGCAGGCCTGGGCCGGAGACAGAGTTGTGGGGTGGCCGGAGGCCACCTCCGTAGCTCTGCAAAGGCAAAAGGGCTGTGAATGCCAAAGTGGGGAACCCCTGAGAACCCCTTGGGCCCAGCCGTTACCTGGGGCCCAATGCTGGCCATGCCCCGTGGAGGTGTCACTCTCTGCATTGCACCCACGCTCAGATGTCCTGGGGTGGGGGCAGAGAAAGGCTCTCAAGCTGGCACTCTCCCAGGTGTGGCCTTGCACTGGGGTGAGGGATCTGCATGGTGAGGCAGCAGTGATGAGCTGGGGTTCTGATGGGGGTAGTGCTGGGGCTCCCTACTCACCCTGTGCCCGCGGGGAGGGGTCCATGGTGCCAGAGAGGAGGGGCTGGGTTCCAGGTAGACCCACGGGTGGCTGCGGAGGGGTGCGGAGGTGCTGAGTGCCCACCTGGCCCCTAACTCCAGCTCCCCCAGCTCTTCTCTGCCACACCACGCCCCGCACTGCTCACCTGACTTGGCATCCGCAGAGTGGGCCGGGGCCCCCCTGGGAATCGTGGTGACATGAAGGGCTGGAAGAGGGAGCAGGGTCAGCACCTCCCTCATCTGCCCATGCTGAGCCTTGCAAGGCCTGCAGGACAGCCCCTGGGAGGCCCCATCATGGGAGCCTTGAGGTAGAGGGTCCTAGGAGGACAGAGCCACGTGGGGTGCAGAGCGAGGACATCCAAGTCTCCCACTTCCAATGGTGAGAGAAGCCCAGATGGGGGCAGCACCCTGTACAGGTCAGAGACCCTGCCCTCTCCCCTGCCACCCCAGTCTGTCACCCTTGGAAACCTCAAGGAGAGGGGGAGGGGAAGTAGGAGGGACAGGGCCCAGCACTGTGGTACCTGGAAGAAGCCTGCTGCCATGGCGTCACTGGGGGCCATGCCCCCCATCACCGGGCTGGGGGCCGCTGCCCCACTCTGGGGGTGAGGCACAGGATGAGGTTTGGGTCAGGAAACCTATTTGTGTGTCCCACCATCTGACAGGTGAGGGAAGCTCTCCATCTGCCCACCCATCAACCCACACTGGTGTGATGTCTGGGTGGCCTTCAGCACCGGAGGCGGTTAGCCTGGGCCCCCAGCGTTACCCAAGATACCCCAAATAAACCCCCGACAGTTTCAAGATAAACCTCCTTCCAGGAGAGGGTTCTGGAGTGGCTGTGTAGACCACCTGCCCTTCCTGGGCTCTGGGGTGGGCTATCCACGCCCGGAGCCCTCTTCAGATGGGACACACCCCTACCAGAGGGGTGTCCACTGTCTGCCAAGGCACAAGCGCTGGTGGTAGACCTGAGTTGGCAGGGACAGGGTCCAAGTCCCAGGCTAGTTTGCCTTTGGGCCCACGGGTGGGAAAGCTGGTCCGAGGGGCAGAGGGGATATCAAGGGTTGATGGTATGCACCAGAAGGAGGGAATGCCTGTCTGACTTATGGCTGTGCTGGGGCTGCTGCAAACCAGGGCATGTACGCACATGCGTGCACAATACACACACACACACACACACACACACACACACACACACACAGAGAAGGGGACTCAGTAATCCTGGTCTCTGAGGAGCAAATCACATTGTCCACAGTCACACAGTGCTTCAGGCCTCAAGGACCCACTGCAGGGGTCTGGGGTCCCGAGCAACATCACACCCTGCAGCAACACTCCCTGCCCCAGATGAGCCCAGGGGCCCTGGGACTTCGGTCCTCCATATCCCCGCAGCCACCAGAGCGTTTCCTGGTCTGAGAGCCCAAGAGCAGAGGTGGGGCTGCGGGTCTTGGGAAACTGGGCGTCTCACCCCAGACCCTGCAGTATTCCTCCTGGGCCCACCCCCATGCCTGGCTACCACACTGAGGTGCTGCCCCACCCACGTTGTCACCACACTGAGAGGGAGGGAACGGAGGCCAGGTGGCTGGGTCTCAAGCCCACTCCCATTCCTGGGACCTGGCTCTGATGGGACCCGATGGGGGCAACTGTCAGGGACTGTGGCATCCATGCACATTCATAGGGGAACATCCCTAGGCTGCACCGAGGGCCAGTGCTAATCAGAGGGTGGGTGAGGGGGCTCCGGTTGGCGGGGGGGCAGGGGAGAAATCCACATCCTGGGCAGCCAGCCAAGGGGGTCCTGGAGACTGCACAGGATACCCTCTGGTAGCTGCAACTCCAGGCCAGGGTCCACCTTAGAGGGCTCAGGAAGGCTGGCTCAGGGGTAGGAGCTGTCCACCTGGCTTCACCCAGGGTTCACATGAGAGGGAGTTGAGGAACCCGCAGGTGTGGGGGCCATGGGAACCTGCTCCCACTTTGTGAGTGATCCTGGACAGAGGGGATCTGCCTGCCTGAGTTCTTCCACTGTCGGGGGTTCCTGCGGGGTCAGTGGACTCACATAGTCTTGGAAGGCCTTGGCCTCACTCGAGTGCTCGCAGGTCTCTCTGCGGTCGGGCGCAGCACAGTACAAGTCCCAGAACACGCTGCAGGTGGAGAGGGCAGGAGTCCATGGTTTCCCAGCGTCCCAGCATGCTCGCCCACGCCCCCCAACCCCCACCCGCCAACCTGCACGCACCACCACCAGGAGTGCAGGAAGCCGGGGGGCTCCCCCAGAGTGATGTTCTTCTCCCAGCGGATCTGCAGGGGAGAGGCCGGCAGGTGAGGAACGGTCCATCTGGGGCCCAGGGAACATGGTAAAAGGTGGGCAGGGAGGATGAGGGGGTGGGCGGGGGCAGGGGCCCGCCTCCCAGTCCACGGCTGTTGGAGGGGCGACCAGCGCTGGGGCTCACCTCGGACAAGAAGGTCTGCGCGGACTTCTGGGCGCCCACATGCAGCAGGTACTCGTAGACGTACAGCGCCAGCCTGCGGGAGGCCGGCTCAGGGGGCGTGGCCTCGAGAAGCCCCACCCCCGACAGAATGGGGAGCTGGGTCCCGCCCCTCCTCAGAGGAGCCTCAGGGGCACTGCCAAACAACTCCTGCACCATCAACAACCAGCTGCAGAGCTCTCCTCTAGGCAGGAGGGCTCTCTCCGCTTCCAGGAGGAATGGAATTCTGCTCAGCTCAAACCTCTCCCACATCTTGTCCTGGCCCCATGCTGTCTACCCCAGAGCCTGGGGCAGCCTTGGCCTCTGCGGGCAGACTTTCTGTCCAGAGAGGGGGTGACTCTCTGGGCACTCCCGGCTGGGCTGTGGGGCTGGCAGAGGAAGGGGGCCCCTCCATCGAGGCTTCTCTAGGTGCCCCTGGACTCCCTCCTCTCCCTCAGGTGGGTGCCATCCACCAGCATGGCCTTGAGTATGCAAGGGGAGGCCACTACTGTGCCCTGGAGCCCCGCACTGTGCCTAGTAGCGCCCTCTGCAGGCCCCAGCCCACATTCCACCCACACCAGCTCCTCACCCTGCCTGCCACTCTGCAGCATGTCTATCTCTCTGGGGCCTTCAGTTCTCCTTCCAGCCAGGCCCCATGTGAAAGGTGGAGTCTGGATCTCCCCTGGGTCAGGGCCCTTTCTAAAATAACCTGGCTTTGACTCTTGCTGCTCCAGGGCTTAGATACCCTCACATTCTGGCCCCAGAGCCCACACCCCCGAACACCCACCAGTTGGAACTCAGCAGAAGTCCAGCCTTCTGTCCCTGCCCCCATGCCCCTCCCAACTGCACCCCTGGGTTCTGCCTGGCCCTGGAACCTCACCCTTCATTTATCCATCATTCTTTAGTCAGCAGTCACTTGCCAAGTGTCTCCTTGTGCAGTGACCATGGCAGACCACCCCCCTAGGCCACCGTTGTGTGTGGGGAGAAGAGCACACTGAGGTGTGCTCCATGGCAAGTGGGAAGGGAGTGTGCCCAGGACAGGGCAGTACTTCCAGAGGACCTGGGAGGAACAGAGAGGGGCAGGGCTCGTGGGGGTCATCTGCCTGGGTGGGGGTTTCTCCAAGGCAGCTGCAGATCCCACATCATCACATGTCCTCTGCCCTCAGTCCAGCTGCCACCTTCATGGATGGACCCTGGCCTCCAAATTCACTGTTCAACTCACTCCTGTGACATCCTCCCTTCCTAAGCTTCCAAGGGAACCTGCATCCACCAGGCCAGCAGTGGAGGCCAGCAGCCAGCAGTGAGCTCAGGCCTCTTGTGGCCACCCACCCCAAGATGAGGAAAGAGGGTGAGAAGGGCAGCCCTCCCCGCCCCTCTGGGGTCATTACAGGCAGCATGAAAGGCTGAGGGAGACTCAGGGAGACAAGTGGGGGCCCAGGAAGGCTGCCCCAGGCAGGAAAGTGGCTGAGGGGCTGCATTCCAACCAGCCCATCAGAGACAGAAGGCTGTCGTCAGAGCTCGGGGTGCCTCCTGAGGAAGTGGCCACTGGCTCCATGCTGCTGGATCCTCCATGCATCTTCCACCATCTCCTGGGACTGTCCCCATGCCCTGCTACCTGCCTTCTAAAGTCCCCAGCTTCTTCCTCCCCACCTCCCCTGGGGTGGCCTCGACTCACACAGGCTCATATGCATGAAGACCCCCTCTGCAGTCCCCCTAAAAACTCAGTGAGTTCAGGAAAACACAAGGAAAATGAGGTCCCCCTCCTCCCCACTGCAAAAGTGGCCAGGTTGCCAAATCCCTCCCTGGATCCCACCAGCTCCCCACCACACAGACCCTCCAGTGTCCCCTCCACCTAAGGGCCTTTGTACTGCTGTGCCCCTACCTGGCATCCCAGTATCACCTGTCATATCTAACTGCCCCACTTGTCCCTAGCACTTCATCCCCACCTGACATGAGTCTGTACCCCCACTGGAGTGTAGTCAGAGCAGGGCCTGGCCTTTGCTTGCTGCTGAGTTTACAGAGAAGCCAGGACTGTGGTTCCCGCAACCTGCCAATGAGCCAATCAAAATGGTTCTTCCTGGGTGTCATAGGGCTGATAAAGGGTAGTACTAGTTGTTATAGGACTTGGGTTTTGTCCCAGAAAACAAGATATTTCAGGTTTTGAGGATTCCTTTTACACCTCTGACTTTCATTTCTACCCTGATTAAGTCTCAGGAGAATAGCGAGTCGGGTTTAATTCAGAGAAGGACTGGCCAGGGTATTTGGGGACCTTGTGATGGTGAGGGCTTCCAACTTGGGGCCCCACTGTCCAGGGGAAGGACTGGGCTCTGGGCCTGAATCCTGGGGTCCCCACCCTGCTTAAGCCCTGCAGATGGGTAGGTGGATGGAGGAATCATGGGAGGCCCTCCCTCCACACAGGGATGGGTTCCTAGACCCAGAGTCCCCTTGGGAGAAGCACACAAGCTGCCAGGGGACTGATGGCAAGAGCCTTTCAAGCCTTGTGGACAGAAAAGTATCACTAGCTCCTTCATCAGGAACGATGGTCATTGCGGAGGTTCATGGTCACAGGCCCACCCTGTCCAGGTACCCCGGGTGTCACCCTCTAGCTCCTGGATCCCACTGATGCCATATAGGCCTCCACTCCAGGCTGTCCCTCCCTTCTGCATTCTCTTTCCTGGGGGGTAGCCAAACCTTCACCAACCCCCCCCAGTCCTCCCCCACCCTATGGCCAAGTGAGCCCCCCACCCCTCTCCAACAAGACCTCCTCTCAAGCCCATACCAAGGCTCCCCCATACACAGCTGGGGCACTGGCCTCACACAGGGCACCCCCTCACCTGTTACTCAAAAGCGCCTGTCTTGAACCCAATCCCTGGAGCACTGTCACCCAAGGACACCAGCAGCGTCAGGGAAGGGACCAGCAGCCCCTTCAGAGTCCTGGGCAGACATAGGGTGAGGGTCTCAGGTCCCTGTCACCTCCACTGTCTCATAAAAAAAGAACCAAATCCACCAACGTCAGCTTGTGTGGAGTGGGGAGGGGCGCCCTCGGAGGCTACAGTCTGGGGGCAAAGCGGGGGAATGGGGAACCAGTTCACAGGGCTCAAGTGGCCCCACCTGCAGTCACCAGTTTGGTGAGGATCTGGCGTTCCAGATGGGGAAACAGACTCAGCCACCCATAGCTGCCTTGTGGTATTGGCCTCTCACTCCCAAGTCCCCACAGGCCTTCCTCTCCACGCCCCCACACCCCTACCATGACCCTGGATGCGACCATCTGGTGTCTGCCAAAGTTAGCAAAAGAAATTGGTTTCCAAACCCGTGCTCAGCTGGACCCTCTGCACTAAATGAGGGAGGGGAGGACAGAGGCGCAGGCATGCTAGGGCCTTCACGTCCACTAGGTGTCCTCCGAGAACCTCTGCTGGGCAAGCAGGACTGAGTGGAAGGAGCAGGAATGTGGGTAACCCCCGCCTCCCTTCCAGCCATGGAGCCATGGACAGGTTCACAGTCTGAATCCCCCCTGCAATAGCCAACAGAGTCAAAATCCAGTGGGACCCCTCCTCAACCTGCTCAGATGGGTCATTTACTCCCATCTCGGATCTCAGATCCAATCTGTCCTCCATCAGCTGTCCTGGAGCTGGAACTTCTGCACCTGAGGGCGATATCTCCTCGCTCTCTGCCTGGGCCTTTACACTTGTCCCTCGCTATCCCTTCAGTGCCCCCACACTCCACCAGCTCTCCCACTCTTCCTCCTTCCAGCATCCTTCCACAGACTAGCTGAGACTCCAGCCTGCCTCCCTGCTAGGAGGTGGGGCTCCTGGGGGCCAGGGCCAGCTTCCTGACCACCACACCCCAGGACCAGCCCAGCATACGTAGCCACTGTACATGGAACAAATGAATAATCCCCACTGGGTGAGGGGTCACCCCAGGCCCAGGAGCAAGGATGGTCCAGCTGCAAGGATGGCTGTGGACACACCAGGATCTCCAGCGATGGGGTGGCCATGCCAGACATGGGGCTTCCAACCAGGGCAGGTTTCCTGCGGGTTTCAAAGTCTTTGTGCTTCAGGGCGCTGGAAACGGACTCAGCACTATCAATGCGCAAGGTGCACCAGGCCTGGAGGGGCTGGGCCTGAATACGCTTTTTCTCCAAAATGAACTAACACCCCACGCTCCAGGCTGGGTAGAGAGGAGATAGTGGAGGTGGGGCACTATCAGCCCAGGTAGAAAACACAGGACAGGCGGGCGCTTGGCCTACTTCCAGGGTTCCTCACCGCCCGGGTGGTCCCTGTCCTGACCCTTCACCTGGCCCTTAAGCTGGGTCACCGAGGGACCCCATCCCTGAGGCAGCCCCCTCTGCTCCAGCAGCACAGTCCCCAGCCCAAGCAACTTCTCTGGCTCCTGTGGGTCTCTCTCAGGTCCCAAGTGTTCCCTGGGCCAAAGATGGTTAGATGGCACTGCTGTCCCGCCTGCATTTCCCAGGAAGGCGAGTGACCAGTGGCAAGGAAGGGGGAGGTTTGGAGCCCACTCTGCCATGGTCACTCCCAGGGCAACCAGGGGGCTTCTGGGGCCCCATCCTGTGGCCTCAGAGACTCTTCTCTTCCAGAGGTAGAGGGTCTCCTTTGGAGGCGGGGATCCCTTCGGAGACCGGACTCCCAAGCGACCAGTCCCAGAAACTTCAGGGCGGGAAGGAGCGCAGACACCACCCGCGTGTCCCCCGTCCTCCTTGAGTTCCTTATACCCCTGGAACATCTAGCCCCTCTGGTTTCCAGCGCTCTCACAAATCTCGCGACCCCCTGGAGCCCTATGGGCCTCAAGAGTCTGGCACGACCCCTTGAGCCTCACACGCACCGTCAAATCTCGCGCTTCGTGGGGCTCGCGCGGCCCCTGAGGTCTCCCGTGCCCCTTCGACTCTCGCGCCCTCTCGGGTCTCGCCGATCCCTGAAGCCTCACGACCGCCTCTCACACCTCGGGTCCCGCGCGCCCCCGCAAGTCTCGCGCGTCCCCAGCAAATCTCGCGACCCCTTGGGGGGTATTATGCCCTGCGCCCACGTGCCCAGCGCGGAGCCCGCTGTCCCACGGCCCAGACTTACTTCTCGCGGGCCTGGCTGTCGGAGGGCACAGCCGACCCCTTGCCCGCTTTGGCGTACATGCTGCTCGGCGCCGCCGCCGCGGGGCCCCCACCTGTCAGGCGGCGCCGCGGGCCGCGCTCGCCGTAGCCATGACTACCTCGCGCCCCGGGCCTCAGTGCCCGGAGCCCCAAGCGAGCGCAGGGGGCATCGTCCGCGCGGGGGAACTCCACACGGCCGAGGGGGCGAAGGTGACGGAGGCGGCGGCTCCAGAAGCTACAGCTTTGGCTCTGGCCGAGGCTTTTATTTTCTTCCTCTCTTTCCTCCGCGCGGGCTGTTCCGGGAAGCGCGCGCCCCCTCTGCCCGCCGCGCGCGTCCCCGCCCGCGGGCGCCGCTCTTAAAGGGGCGATGGCGGGCGTGCGGGTGGGTTCCGCCGCCGGAACCCAGGGCCGGGCGCGCACGCGCAGTACAGGGCGCTGGCTTCCGGGGACAACCGCGGGACGCCTCGGGTCATAGACAGGGTCAGTCTGCATGTGGCCCAAGCGCACGCTCCAGCGCTCGCTGTTACGGGCTCTGCGCGCCCAGGTCCGCACAGCTCCGGGAACAGCTAGCGTGCCCCATGAGCAATAGGCAGTGACCTAAGCGCGTCACCCCTTAGAGCTGCCCACACCCGTAACACGGTGGGGGCTCCACATACGCTGTCTGCTTGGGGACACACTACCGTGCACACGGCTCCGATGGTGGCTGGCACATTAAGGCAACCTCGCGCAAAAGGACGCTTGTGGTCTGCGGTGCCACCGCTCCTAGCCCTGTGGAAAGAGCCCATGCCGCGACTCGGCCCTTGGTCGAAGGTCCCACACAACGGACCTGGGGTCACTGAGCCAGAGCCGCCTAGCTACACTAGACACATCCGAAGTGCAGCAGACACGGCATGCACACAAGGTGTTCCAAGAGACCCAGGCCCCACCCCATCGTCACACCCGTGTCAACTGTACGTCTGGGGAATTACTGACTGAGCCACTCTCACTGTCTGCCTCAGTGTTGGTGGTTGTAAGAGGGGCACATTTACTCTCCTCTGCAGGAATCGAGAATGCAGGTTGTAGGTATTCCATGGCCGCTCCTGCCGCCCTCCATGTGCAGGAGTTGGGGCGACTCCAAGGCTAGAACCCCCAGGCAGACCGACTCCAGCATAGCTTTTAGGGGAAGTCGGTAGGCACCTTTTTCCTGTACACAACGGCAGGGGTGTGTAGGCACCTGTAAACACTGGAGACTGAGTACACTTGGGCCTAGTGAGTGGTGGGTTAGCGGTCACCCAGTGGAGGGTCACTGTCTGGCAGCTGTCCCTGGCACTGCTGGGTATAGGGATGAAGGCCAGGCGCAGGCTGTGTGCACAAGCGCCTGTGCCATCGCTCATGGGTGGTTTGGCGGCTCCCTGGGCCTGTCATGTGGTGAACTCAGGTTTCCTACGTGTGTGTATGGGAGCGACCCCCCCATGACCTGGATTGTGCCCCTCTTAGAGGCACCTTCCCACCCACGGGATGCCCCCTCTGGTTTCAAGCGGGAAGTCAGGAGCCGCTGGGGTTCCAGACGGTCAGTCAGGGAGGAAAGGCCAGGTCTGGTGACTGAGCCCTGCCCCTGTCCTGAAGGGCCCAGCCAGGGAGCTGGGGACAGGCGCCCTTCCCACTTCCTGTCCAGCCGACTGTCCCCTCCCCCAGCTTCCTCTCTCGGGCTGCAGGGCGGGCGCGGAGGAGGGGTCAGCCCTGCCACTGGCAAATAACCAGGGGGGCCACCAGGGGACATGGGCCACAAAGACCCATACGTGCTCCCACCACCAATCTATGAGGCCCAAAGAGAGTGTGGCTCTCCCAGTCAGTTTCACAGCACCCTGGTGGCTGCGTGACTCCCGGTACACACAGTCTTCCCGCTGCCGTGTCCGCCCCGAGTTATCTCCTCGTGTCGTGTGTGTGCCAGGGCAGCCCCTTCCCGAGCCACGGCTCCTGGGGTCCATGTCAGTTTTTCTCCCCACAAACGTTTATTGAGCGTCTACTGTGTGCCCTGCTGAGAGGACTCAGCTGGTACACGTTGCTACAGCTCGTGAATCAGAGGGGCGGCCAACTGGCGACTCACCAGGGCTTTTTCAAAGAGTGCCACGTGCTGGTTGGAGGGAGGGGTCCTTGGTGGGGAGCCGGGCGTGGCCAGGACGGGAGCTCGGTGGAGGAGGTAGGTGGAGGCGACCATGGCCCCTGCCAGCTGCGTGGGGAGGGCGCGACAGGGGCGGTTCTCATGGCAACCGAGAAGGATCTCCAAACAGCCGCAGTGCAGGCGGAAAAGTCCGGTCAGGAAGGACTCCGGGACCCAGGAGGCGTCTGGGCTGCGGGCCTTGCAAGACCAGGGTTCACTGAAAGCCTTCCCCCACCCCCGCCCCCAACCTGCCACAGAAGGGCAGGAGGGGAGGGAGATATTTTTAATAAAAGTGAGGAGTGGATTGGAAAGGTCTGGAAGCCCTGTGTTCAGGGTGAGTGTAAAGGCTTTGCGGTGGGCACAAGGTTGAGGTGCTGGGAGCAGAGCAAGGAGGGTGGAGTGGCGAGGGCAGAGGGGAGGGAGAATGGTGGGGAGGTGGGCAGAGCAGACCAGCCTCTCCCAGAGAGACAGAACTGGGATTTGTTCTGATAGCAATAGGGAGCCACTGAAGGTGTGGGAACCCTAGGGCCTGGGCCGGTGGCAGACTTCAGAGCCGCTGCTAGGGCCCCTGGGTAGATGATTGGCTTGGAGGAGGCAGGAAGGTGCCTGGGGATGACACCCAGGCGAATGGGCTTTGAGCCATGGGCAGGCCCAGGAATTGACTGGGAGTCCAGGGTTCCGGCTGGTAACCAGCAGGGCTAAGGGTTAATGCTGGGTCCTGACTAGCGACCCCATTCACAGGCTCCCTATCGCTTTGTGTAGCTGTGTGGGGACTGCAGCCCTGAGAGTCTAGGTCTTGCCAGAGGGAGCCCGCAGCAGGTTTTGAGGGTGGGGCTAGAGGGCTTCCTGGAGGAGGCACAGCGCCTCCTGGCACTCCCTTGTAGCGTCTCCATTCTTAGACCTGCCGAAGTGCCCTTTCTGGGGCTGCAGGCCCTTACTATTGGGCTCTTCCTTCCACCGGTGATCCCAATAGTTCCTCCTTCCCCACTCCTTTTCCCTTTTCTGCTTCCTCCTTCTCCTCTCCTTCTGCCTCCAGTTTTTCCTCTTCCCTCATAACCTCTCTTTTCATCCTCTTCCCCATCCTTCTTCCCTATCCTTATCCCCACCCTCCTCCTCTTCTTTTCCCCTCCTTCCTCTTTTCTCCCTCCTCCCTCACTCCTTCAGCTTCCTTATCTCATTCTCTCTGGCCAGCTCCACAGCCACGCCCCTCAGATGACTAACTGCCCCAGCCTTGACCGGACTTGTGACAGTTACATCGGTGGACAGCCGGCGCCCAGCAGGCTGGCCCTTCCTGGCGCAGAGCGAAGGGGCGGGTAGGGGAAGGCTGGTGTGAGTTTTCCTTTCCACCGCAACGGCCTGGAAACCTTTCCTCCTGGCTTCGAAGAGAAGGCTTTGTGTGGGGCCAGGATCCAGCCTTAGTGGGAGGCGAGCACCAGCTGGGGGTGGGGGTAGGGGGGCGGAGAGCGGCCAGTACCGAGAGCTTCCTCTCCAAAACTGCAATTACTGGTAATTTGAACTGCAACAAAAACTCGATGAACTGGAGGGAGGAGACTGGCCCGGGACAAAACGGAGGGCAGCTCAGCCTCCTGGGGGCTCAGATTCCCAAAACGGGGTTCACACCCGACATCCCATCACCTGGGGCCTGGAGGGTCAGGGCTTGGGTTTGAACCCTGTCCTGCCAGGGCCTCTGTGTGATCTTGAGCGGGAGCCCCAGCCCCATCAGATATGCAGCTTCACATCCTGACTCATGTCCATCCTCCGCGAGCTCCACCCGGCGGCTTCCAGCAACTTCCAAGTCCCCACAGACCGTATGTCAGCACCGCCTCCTCCTTGCACCTGAGCGCCAGTCAAACCGACCACTAGGGGCGCTGCCCGGGTGGAGCAGCGGTTAGGTAAGCCGCCTCTAGCCAAGCGCAGTCCATGTACATCCCAGAGTCCGGTCTCATCCCGAGGGGTGCGGCGGACACAACCAGTACACCTAAAATAAAAGAAATAAAAATGCTTTTTTCTCCTCTCTCTTCCTACCTGGTTGCATTCTTCCCGGCACCTTCCCTTTAAGAAGAAAAAACAAAAACAACCAAGTAGTGGGAACTGCTATCAGTTCCTCCGGAGAGAGGAAGATTTTCTACTCCCCGTGTTATAGATGGGGAAGGTGAGGCTCCGCAAGGCAAGAAGGAAGACACATGGCGGGGCTGGACGCAGCACTCTGCCCACTGATGTTCTATCTGGGTCCAAGGTCATCTCTCTGGGAACTTGGAGGCATTTTGTGAGATGGTGGTGGACAAGATGTGTTTGCACAGCTGCCTAGAAATTTCTGCTAATCCAAGAGGAGACTCAGATCTGGATAGCACCTTCCTCTAGGACACACAACAGAGTGGAGGCCCCAGACCCCACTTTGGAGTGCACTGGTCATGCCTCCTTCACCCCTCTCAGAGCTCCAGCCTTTCCATGGCACCCTAAGACTCCACTGGCCCTCTAGAGGGTACGGAGGAGGGGTGTTTTCTTCCCCTTTTGAGGGTCCCTGAGCTTAATACCAATGCTGGGAAGTGGGTGCTTACTTTTCAGGAATGGCACAGTTTGTCCCTGCTGCTCTGGCATGCACCAAGATCATCCCGACCCCAGGGCATTTGCACTGCAGTTCTCCCTGGGGCACCCGGTCCCCTCGGTTCCTTAGAGGGACCCTTCAGTCACTTCCTGGGCCACATGACCCTATTGCATTTTCTTGGAAGTCTGTTTTTCGTATGTTTATGACCCATGTCCCCCATAACCCGCAAGCTCCTAGAAGGCAGGAGATGCTAACTTGTTCTGCGCAATGAACAGGCTTGGGCAAACAGTTGGTGCTCAGCGAATACTTGTTGCTGAATGTATAAATTAACAATAGGCTCCCAGGACAGTACTGTTTGTTTTCATATTTCCTGATGGTCAGTTTTGTCCTGTTTTTAATAAACCAACTCGGCGCCTGCAACCCCCAGTATGATCACACGAGGGCAGCAAACACTCGCAGCACCTACTGGGAGAATGTGTTCCCAGAAGGCGCCACCTGGTCTTTTTGGAGAAGCCCTGGTCCGCAAGTTTCACGCTAGACATCTAATCGACTTCTCTTGCTCTTGTCCACGCCCCAAGTTGTCTTCAAAGTATGTATTCAATATACATGGAATTATTGAAGGGCAAAGGAAAGGAGACAAATCCAGGAAAAAATAATAAATTCACCCATTTCGCCAAAAAAGTTGTTTTGAATTCTTATTGCACATCTATCTTTGTCTTTTTTTTTCCCCCCCTTCTTCTAGTGAGGCCTACCTTGACTGGCCCTTTTAGAAACTTCCAAGTGCCCTCTGTGGCTCTCAAAATCCCTGGGTCTGTTGATCTTTCCCCGTTATTTCCTAGCCTCCCTTCAACTGACAATGAATGGCTCATCATGTCTCATCACCTGAATGCCAGTTCCTGAGGGCGGTGGTTTTTCTGTATCTGGGAGGCATTCAGGAAATATGTGTGAACCCAATGTAATCTTACACAAACAAAAAATCTAGCAAATAAAGTTAATCCCCTCCGTAATTTACCTCGCGGGCAATCACCACCATGAAGCCAAGAACAAATCACTGTTTGAGGAAACTGTGGGCCTTCCCTTCCAGGTAGATTCAGGCAGAGGACTGTACCCAATGGTCAAGCGGGTGAATTCCAGGCTGAAATCTCAGTGGCCGCAGAGCCTGAGGCAAGTACATTCAAACACGTGTGCTTCAGTTTCCGTGTTCATACAATGGACAGGAATAACCATTCCCATTTTGAGTTGAACAGAAAATGATTGAATATGGATCAAATGACAGTGCCTGGCTGCTGCTGTTAAATCCAGAGACCTGTGTAAAGGATGGTTCTGACAGGTTGTTGGGATGGTCACACAATCACGTTTCTGGAACGTGCCCCATGGTTAAGTGACACGCAGCTGTAGTTACTGTAAATGTTTTTCTTTTTTTTTAAAGGAAAGGTGCACGCATGAATGAAGGCAGGCAGGCAGGAAGAGATAAGAGGAAGAAGCATTTTACTTTACTTAGTTGTTCATCTTGGCTGTTCCCCCTGCCCCTGGTCTTTGGGATGCACGTGGACTGCGCCAGTGGACTTAACCACTAAGCCACCAAGGCGTGCACGTGTTTTCAAAATCAAGCTGCTGGGTGCGTCCTGGTGGAACTGTTGGGTGCAATACATGTGCATCCCAAGGTCCCAGATTCGCGTCCCAGTGGAGTGTGTGTGAGGGGAGTCAACCAGATGAACAAATAAATGCAATAAATTCTTCTTCCTCTCTCTTTCTGCCTGCCTATTCACCTTCATTCCTGAAATCACCTGTCCTTAAAAACACATTAAAAATCACTGCTGTGTGGTGTTCCTCCTATCTTCATCTGGGGTTCCCAGAGACACCGCCCCTAAGCTGAGAAAGTGTCTGGAGTGCCAGGAGTCCTGCCCAAGGTCGAGGGAGCCCTGCAGGGGGCTCCAGATTGCAGGAGCAGGTGGTGACTAGAACCCTCTGATTTCCGGCAATAGGAGCCACCGAAGCCCACCGCTAGCTGGGTCGATGGAGCAGGGAGCCTCCTGGTCTGAGGTAACCGCAGCTCCCTGTAGAGGCCTGGGTAAGGACAGGCTAGTTGTTCGTGGCCGTGGTGCCGACCCTGACCCTCACGGACCCATTTGCCTGCCCCCCAGTCCCCCCAGCCCCCCTCCTCTGCTCCGAAGTTTCCTACAAATCACCGTCCTCACCCAAAAGGCCTCAGTACAACTGGGTGCACTGCTGGGCTCCATTTACCCCTCCCCTGCAAGACACGCAGCTGGTCAATTCTCAGCTGTGTAATCCTAGGCCAGTGCCTGGACCTCTCTGTGCTGTGGCTTCCTCCGTAAAACCAGGAGAGTTCAAACCCCAGGTAGTGGGGATGGGCCACAGGTCCCAAGGCACAGAGCACTGGAAACACCTATGACCCTCTCTACAGCCCAGGCCCACAGTCCCCTTCCAGAAACTACTCTCCTAGGTCCAAGACAGAAGGTGCCTCAGGCACCCTACCCAGCCCACCACTGAGCTTCCTCTTTCCTCATTTCCTCTTTAAGAGGCTGGGCCCCACAGGGGTGGGGGTGAAATGCAACCCACCCCAGGCCCCTGATACTCTGCTGGACCCCCAGCTGTCCCCCTTCATCTCCCTGCTCCCTGGCTAACCCCCTAACCAGCCCTATTTCTCCTCCATCCCCCTGGCTGGTTCCTTTCCCAAATGATTCACTGTTTTAACTAAAATGCTGACTACTCAGTCAGTTGCACTCACAGCATGTGATTGGATCCTGAAATGAAAACTATTAACAAAGACATGGTTCTCCCTCCCATCAGCCTGCTGCTAAGAGGTCACCATAGGTCTTTGCTTACTATTTTATCCAAAGTTCTATTTTGCCAAGTAGAACCTAGAACCTTACTTTTCTTGCTCTTTTCATGGAGCTTGGTGACATCTGCTCTCACCAGCACTCCTGCCTCAGGGCCTTTGCAAGGCAGTTGGCTGGGAAACCCTGCCCCCACCTCCTCCCTAGGACCACCCCTGTCAGTCCAGGCTCCCCTGAGGGTCTCATCCTGTCCTTCCAGCTGATCCTGCCTCCTGACATTTTCCCTAGATTCTGGGTCCTGCCTGAACGGGCTGGGTTTGTCTGCTTTGTGCTGGCCTGTCTGTGGCCTGTCCCTGCCACTCTAGGCGGGACTGCACACAGAAGCTTCAGAGAGGTTTGTGGAGGAAAGAAGTCTCCTCCTCATTGGTTAAGAGGGCTCTGTCATTCTGTTTTTAGACTCTGTGGCCCCCTAGGATGGCCTGTGATTGAGCTGACCAAAGGCCCCTGCTTCCAGTTTTTCTTCCTAAATTAGTAAGTCACCCATCATCGCACAGATGTGTCCTCTTATGGTGTAAAACACACTCAACATAAAATTGACCGTTTCAAACAGCACAATCAAGGGCACTGAGCACGCTCCTCACCTTTTGCAACCCCCACCTCTGTCTGTTCCTCCTCCAAGAAAACTTTCAGGACCCTGTCCCCACCTCTGGTCCTGCCCTGATTCCGTGGGACTGCGGGGTGTCTGTGTCCAACTCTGTCCCCTCCAAGACTGGGTACTCCTGAGACCCTGGCCAGGGCTGAGACCCCTTGAGGGCCCAGCCTGGGTGATGTGCCTGCAATGAATAAACGCAGACGTGCATCGTCTAGGAGTCAACTGGGTTGAGACCAGGCAGCGACATGGTGAGGTAGCAGTCACTTGGGATGTGAATGGGGCACAGGCCGGCAGTGAGTTCCAGTAAGAGGGAAGCTGGTCCCTACTGGGCCCCTCCCCCCTCCGTGAGAACCGCAGGCCCGGAGGCCTTGCAGGGGGCGGGTCTCTGTCTTCTTCATTCTTCCCGTCTCCGCTCCGCCGGGCACCAGTTCCTCTTCCCCGCGACAGTCGCCGGTCGCAACCTCAGGAACGTCCAGGACCGTAGCTCCTCGGCCGACGATCCGGCCGCTCAGGCCTGCGAAAAGGTGACCCACGCCGCCTCCCCTGGGTGTCCGAGCCTTGCGGCGCGGCGGGAAAGGTAGGACGAAGGCTCGGGACCCCGAAGCTGAGCAGGAACCGCAAACTGCGCGGGGACCCTGCCCGCCACGCTCACCTGAAGCGGCCCAGGGCTCCAGCGGCGCGATAGGGTGGGAAATAAAAATTAGCAGGAGCGTTTCTAGGACAACTCATTTGCATAAAGCCCTTTCTTGGCCAATGAGGGCTCCCAAAATGTTGGGGGTGGGCGACTTAGCCGAAGGGGCAGGTCGGTGAGGAGGTGGGGGCCGGAGGGGCGGGGTCTCCACGTAGCCTTCCTGGCCCCGCGGGCACTTTTCCCGCGGGACCTTGCGCTCGTCTTCCCGGGCGCGTGTACCCAATCCGCAGAGACAGAGACTGAGGCTGGGGCTACAGCCAGCTAGCGAGAGGCTCGGTCTTACCATTTCGGAAATGGCCTGAGCTTCTGTGAGCTATAAAAATAATAATAATAATAATTATAAACTAGTTGCAGAGCGAGGTTAACCACAGGTCGAGGTCGAGGTTGGGACTTGGATTCCGGTGTCTCTGCATAGGTGCTTGAATGGAGGGCGCCCTGGCATGGGTGCTGCTGTTGCCGCAGCTGCTGCTGCAGGAGCTAAGCAGCCAGCAAACAAATTGCAGAGTGTCCTCAGGGAACGTGAACTGGACCAATGAGTTTACGACCTCCTGTCTGAACTTCAGCGGCCAACACCTGAGCCTACCCCAGAACCAGTCCCTGCGAGCCAGAAATTTGAAAGTCCTCGACCTGTCCAGGAATAACCTTCGAAAACTTACCCCGCTCTTCTTCGCCCAGTTGGGGAAACTGAAATTGTTGAATGTGATCGACAATCCCCTGGAAGGTGTGGACAGCGACCTGGCTGCACGCTGCGACCTTGAGCTGCTAGCTGACTGCAGGTGTGCCCTGGAACCCTGGAACAAGGTGCGGCAGGAAAATTGCTCTGACCAGCAGTCTCTGCGATGTCTAAGCCTGCACACCCACACCTGGCACAACCTCTCCACCTTCCTTGAGACCCAATGTGCCTCTGGCCTGACGGGGACCACCATCGGGGCACTGGCAGCCGGGGGAAGCCTGCTGCTTGTGTTGGCCATTACTGGACTTGTGCTGGCCTGGAAGCTCCGGGAACGCTGTGTATGCAGGAGCCAGGGCCCCAGCAAAACGTGGGCTTCTCAGAGAGCTTCCAGACCCAGCTCAGGCCAGCAGCCCCGGTACAGCAGCAGGGGGCTCAGCTCTCAACCCCCAGTGACTGCTCTTCCCAACCGCTCCTCGTCTGACTATGAAAACATGTTTCACGGCCTGCCGGCTCCTTCGGGACACCAGTGGGCCCAACAGAGGTGAGTGACTTCCCCACTGTAGAATCTGGAGGGGTTCAAGTCCCTGCTGGGCCTCTTGAAAGCTGTGTGATTTTTTGGGAAGTAGCTCTCCATCTCTGGTCTGTTGCCCCATCTGTAAAGTGGGGACAATCACAACCCCACCTCATAGTTGGGATGAGAATTAAGTGAGTTCTCATATATGGGACATGACCTGCAAACCTAATTTCTGGTGGCCAAGGATAGGGGAGAGGAGACAAGTGCTCAAATGAGTCTGACTCGGGGTCTGTGGTGGTGGTCAGGGCCCGGGCTCGGATCCTCTGGGGCTGTCTCTGGATTTCCGTTTCTGTCTCTAAAATGGGGACAGCCTCCAACCCCACCTCCCCTTGACACGTAGGCAATGCTCAGCAGGCCATCTGTGTACCTCTGTCTCCACAAAGTTCTGACATTTCTAGACAGTTTGGTGGGGCTTAGATAGATAGCTTTTCCAGGATGCATGAGGGAGCCAAAGGAGTTTCAGGGGTCTGTCTGTAGGTGGGCGAGGACAGAGAACCCCATGGGAATGAGTTTCGAGCTGGCAAGACTAGGAGCTGAGGCTGGAGGGGGCTGGGAGGATCCAAGCTGGAGGGAACAGGGTAGGGGTGGGGGTTTAAATGGTGGAATCCACCAGGGACACTCTTGGTAAGAAATGCAAGAGTATGCAAAGCAGATGCAAAGGAACTCAAAAGCAGAAGTGGTCTGTGGTATGAGACTCACCCAGGCAGCTTATGCCATTCTCTTTTCTGCCTCTGTCACCATGGTCTTCGGGCCCATATCCTCCAGAATGGGATGTCAGCGGGGCGACTTACCCAAGTTCACACACTGAATCAGAAGTAGTAGTTGAGGTGGGAAACGAACCCTGACTTGCAGTCCTGCTCATCCTTTTCCAACCATTTTGTGTTCAGTGATTCATACTTAACTGTGAATGACTGATAGGTAGCACACCCAAAGTGGTTTTAGTGACAAGAGGAGCCAGGGACAGGGTTAGGAGGTTCCGAAGGTGGGAAAGTTCCTCTCTGGAGGTCCCCATAGCTAGACATCCTAAGAAGTTACCTCTTCCCTGACCAGGAACTGATGAAAACATTTCCCATCTAAAGGGGAAGACACTGACTTTAGTCACTAGAGTGCATGCAGCTGGTATGACCAGTGTTTTCAATTTTTTAAGAGGAAACTGAAGTCTGTAGTTTTCCTTTAAAGGAAAGGTGCAGGCAGGAATGAAGTGAGTAGGAAGGCAGGCAGGCAGGAAGGAAGAGAGGAAGAAGCATTTTTATAAATTTTATTTAGTCGTTCATCTTGGTTGCTCCTCCCTAGCCCTGAGACATGAACCCCAGTCCTTGGCTGGAGGTGGCGGGCTTGTCTGTTAGACCACCAGGATATGCCTAAATTCTTTATTTTCACATAAAGCCCAGCAATTATCTCATCGTTCAGGACCAATCTTACGGTGGTTTCAACGACCTCAGACCACAGGGTTCCTGCTGAATGCACAGAATCTTCCCTAAATCACTGACCCTTCCCTTTCTTCAGAGGAAGTTGAACCAGGTTGGCAAACACAGCCTTGTGCCTCAGTTTCCTCATAGGTACTTATTAGGAGCCCAGATCTTTCTTTGCCTCAGAAAGCTGCCACGTGTGCCCCAAAGTCCTTCTGTCTGTCCCTGCAGGCCTCCCTCTTCAGAGGACAGTGACTTCTACATGAGCTACGAGGGCGGAGACCAGGCCTCCCAGCCTGTGTACTGCAACCTGCAGTCCCTGGGCCGTGGTCCGCTGGGCTGCGCTCTGCCGGATGAAGAGGACTATGTGATGCCAGGGCACTGAGACTGTGGTGTCCTGAATTCAGTGTGGCCCCCCGGATGACTGGGCATCAGCCCTTCCCTGGCTTCATCTCCCTGTCTGGGGAATGGGGACAGGCTAGGGCTGTCTTCAAAGGTCCAGAGAGGTCCTGCAGCCCCCTCCTTAGGCCCTTGGGCTGCAAGAAAGGGAGGAGAGATCCCCACATGGGAACAAGGGTCAAAAAACAAAACAGAAAACCCCCCCAAATTAGGATGGTACGAATTGCTTACTGAGACTGGTTTATTTTATTTCATTTTTAAAGGAAAGGTGCAGGCAGGAATGAAAGTGAGTAGGCAGGTAGGCGCGAAGAGAGAGGAGGAAGAAGCATCTTTATTTTATTTTTATTTAGTCACTCACACTGGTTGCCTGTTGCCTCCTACCGGCCTGGGACTCAAATCCAGAAGCATGTGGCTTGCTCCTTCAGAGGTCGTTAACCTAACCGTTGCTCCACCAGGGCATGCTGCTGAGGCTATTATAGTGCTGAGATATCTTCAAGGCCCAGGTGCAATGCTGCCTCCTCAGAGAAGCCTGTGCTAGTTGCTCCCAGACAGAGTTCTTTGCTCCTAGTACTCAGTGTCTTTGATGAATTTGCTCAAACCCACCATAGTTGCATTTCCAGCTAGCTGGCCCCAGCCCGGCTCTTGCCAAGCCCCCCATCTAGGGGAGATAGAGATGGATACAGACACCCCCAGTCCTGTGAGGTCCGGCTTGGACTGGAGGGAGGGATGGGGCCCCAGAGAGAGACAATGGAAGGAATTTAAAGAAGGTTGCATATAGGAGGGGACCTAGAATGGGTTCTGAAGGATGTATAGGAGTCTGAGAAATAGTACAAGGCATCCAGGGAGTCCAGCCCAGAGGCGCGAAAGGGCATATGGGCTGCAGAATCCAGCAAAGGCAGCAGCTAATATCTGGAGACTCAGTGAGGCGTCTGCTAGGTTTGGGTGACCCAAGCATTGAGTTTAGTTTTGCAGCCCCTTTGGGGAGTTACCTGGGGGCCTATGAGAGTCTTCACCCCCATGCAATCTTGCCCTATAGACACTGCTCCAGTTCCTCTCGCCCCCAACCACCTGTCCTCTTCCTCCCAGGATGAATGCGAACCCATCCCTCCCTTCAGCCTCCCCGTTACACTTCTGACTGACCCCCACCCTTCACCACCACCTGTGACATTTGCTGCAGTCTGGGCCCACTCATACCAGGCCCCACTTTTAACAGTTAGACTGCTGGACCCTAACTTCAGTCCCACCTAAGGGCCTTAGCTCTTGTTCTTTCTGCCTCTTATGTCCATCCCCAACTCTCCCCTTGTCCTGTGCCTCTTCCAGCTTCTATTCTGATGTTCACCACCTAAGGGAGACTCCTTCCCTGGTCATCAAATCACCTCTGATGTATCTTAGTTTCCACTTGTCTGCCTTACTGTCTTGTCCCTTCTATATTCTCAGGATCGGGGACAAAGTGGGCACCACTGAATACATTCGGGGGTACCTGCAGCCCAGATTCAAGTCTGTCTCTGGAGTGGTTACTCTGGCCCCAGATCGTCATCACAGTTACTCTGACAGCCTCCCAGGGTGGGGCTTGGTGTGGGGAGGGGGCTGACCTTGGCATCTCTCAGTAAATTCAAATCATAAGTGGGAAAACTATACAACCTGTGAGAAGTGTTGCGCAGGGATGCATCCTTCACAACTTATTTATTTCTCCCTGCTCTTTGTATATGAAAGGATGGGACAGCATGAATATGGAGGGAGGGACCACAAACATGAGTGGGTGACTGGATGTCTTTATTTGATAGGCACCTATCACACAACTATACCCTTGCATACAGATGCACGCGACTCTGGTTGCCTATGTTTGGAAAGGTGACTGTTGAGAGACAACAGAGTGATGATGCAGACAGGGCCAGGAAACAAAAAAAAGGAGTAAGGCGAGGAGGGAGAATGAGACTCAGAAGGGTTCTAACACAAATAAACAAGAGTGCTAGAGGGGTATTCCAGGCTGCCCCCAAAGCCCACTGGTGTCAGGAGAGCCATCCAATCACCTGGTATCCCAAGGACATCCCAAAACCCATTCCCGGAACCATTCATTCACCACTGAATTCAGCGTGCCCCTCCGGCTCCCCAGGATTTTTAGACCCCCACCCCCACCCCAGGCTGTTACAGGTGCCCAGTCCTCCGGGGGGAACAGGCCAGAAGGGGCAGCTTCTTCCCAAGGTCACAGCTCTGGACATCACAGAATTGAGTCAAAGAGCTTCACTTTATTACCAGGGACACCCCAATAAGTTAATAATAAATACAAACTTATAAACACAGAATTTGGGCGGGAGTAGTTAGCCGTCTGGTATCAAAGGTGCGCGAGCCCATTCTGCACGCAAGGAAGATTAAGGTCGCGTCACTGCGCAGGCGCCGCGCGTGGGGGCCAAGGACAGCTCATGCGCAGTGGCAGTCCTTGGCCACCAGGTCCTCGAAGGGCGTGAGCGCCACGCGGCCGTCGCTGTCCAAGTGCATGAGCACCACCGGCTCGTAGCTGGCGGGCACGCAGCACGGTGCAGGAACGACGTCAGGGTCCCGGCCGTGAAGGCGCGCCTGCATTTGAGCGTGCGTGCTAGCCGACCGGAACTGGCTTGGGCAGGCGCCGACGCACATGCGCACGTCCAGATTGCGCGGCGCCAACACCCAGTCGGCCCAGCCCAGGTCCTCCAGCGAAACGCGCAACCGCTGCAGGCGGCAACAGCGTCCTGGCCCCAGCGGGCAACTGTCCCCGTTGTGCGCATGCGCGTTGCGGCGCCTCCTGCCGACAGGGAACCGCCAGTGCAGTTCCAGCTGGGGTTGAGGGGAAGGCTTCGCTGCTGCCGCTGCTGCCGCCGCCGCCGCCGCCGCCGCCTGATGTAATGGTGGCGATTGTCGCAAACGAAGTGCGGGAGCTCGGGACCTTGTTCCGATGCTGAGCTGATGCCGTAGTAGCCGTGTTACGTCCCACGAGCTGAGCGCCGTCGGGGACAGCCGGAGCAGGGCCCGATGCAGGCGGGAGGCTGTGGGGAGCCCCTCGGTCAGGGCGGCCCTGGAGATGCGCAGGTGCCATTGGCCGCCGGGCCCAAGTCTCACTGTGGAAGAGAGTGAGGAAAGCCAATTACCCACAGGCTTACTGTGTGCTGGGCGCGCCGTGGATCCCACCACTGGGCCTTTGCACAGCTGCTCCCCGCTCCCACCTGCCTTTCTGCAGGGCTGGCTCACGACCCTCCAGCCCGCCTTTTGATTTGGCTGGGTAGCTATTCGTTCCTCTGCTAGATTCGCAGTAGGGTTTTCTGTCTGTTTACCACTGTGCCTACCACACAGTAGGTGCTTAGTAAGTATCTTCAGGAATGGATATAGTGTATGTTTAGAGATATTTAGAGACACTGAGTTTCGAAGGCTGACAATCAAAAACATTTTACTGAAGACCTATTAAGTGTAGGGGTTTGGGACGCAGAACTGCTACTGTGTCTTTATCTCTGGGGCTTGATTTCTGTATCTGATAAATAAGGGATACGAGGCTCCCCAGGATTCTCAGATCCCCAGGCTGTTATAGGTGTCTGGAGAACTGGAGTTAAAGGCCCTCCACCCAGTCGCTAGGCTCAGAGAAGGCCAGAGGTCGACCTGGTGTCTCACAGCACACGTGAGCTCAGGCAGGGTCCGAGCGCCCCCTTCTGGCCGGACACCCTTCCCCAAACTCTCCACCTCCCAGCCAAACCCAGATCTACCTCACCGATTCTGGTAGAGTGCCTGAAATAACTTCATCCCCGCCCTATCGCAAGGCACCGTCACGTGAGACTTCAGCGGTGCCTTGGTGTGAGATTGCGTCAGATTCAGAACCAGCCCGGGCAAGTTCTGTCCAGCACTGTGCACCCTCCCCCCATTCTTCCGCTAGACACCCTCGCCCCTCACACACCTCTACCACCAGGATCAGACACCTCGCTTCCTGCCACCCCCTGTCTCCGGTTCCCGGGCTCCACGAGACTCCCTAAAAGTCACCGGCTTTTCTAGCCTCAGTTTTTCCCATCTGCATCCGAGAAGGTGTGGTAACACCTCAGATTGGCTAAGCCTCGCCTTGTTCGGACGCAAAGGGAGCCGCTAGCGCCCCTATTAGGCCCGAGGTGAGACGTTCTTACCGTTCAAAGGTAGGGAAACTGAGGCTGGGGGCAGGCCTGAGCTTCTAGGATTCGGAACCACTAGCTACAGGATGGAATCTGGGGCGGGAGTGGGGGACTCTCCTAGATTTCACTCACGCTTTGGGGCGAGTGTCCGGACTTGAGTGGCGGAGCTGAGGTCGCCTTGCAAGTCGGCCCAGGTCCTGTTGGCCTGAAGTTGATTCTGCAGGCGCTGGTATAACTCCCGCAGCCTGCGGGGCCTGGAGTCCTCGGGTCCGGAGCGCACGTCCGAGGGGCGCCCCTGGGTCAGGGATGGGGCGCCTCTCGCCAGCAGCCCCAAGAACAGTAGCAGCAATAGAAGCAGCCGGGAGCCTCCAGGCGGCATTGGACGCCACGGGGCCATGTGTGCCTTCTGAGTATCTGAGCTGGGATAGAGGGACTTATGCTGCTGGACCGTCCTTTATAGTCCCCGGACTTTGGCCGCCCCCGCCGGCCTGGTCCCGCCCCCGTGGGTGCAGAATAAACAGTCAGGGACCACAACTGAGGGGCGGGGGTGTTCAGCTACTTTGCGGGGAGGTGTGCCCCTGTTGAAGCTGCCTCCTTCCCCCAGGAACGGCTCTCTGAGCCTCAGTATCCTCTTTCCTAGAAGGGAGACACCATTCCAGCCTGGGGGGCTGCTGGGAAGAACTATTTTCACAAAAAAAGGTTTATTACTCCACACTAAATTCCATACCCTGGTCTCTTCCCACCACACCTGGCGTCCTCTGGAACTAGGATGAGGTTCTAACTGGGGACAAGGTCAGAAAAGGGCTCCGGGATGGTAGCTTGATGAACTGGGTTTTTTTGCAGTGACTCCTCCTCCTCTGGAGAACTTTTCATTCTTCAAACCCTACTCCAAAAGCCCTTCCTCCAGGAACTCTTTTCTGGCACCCCCTTCCTGCCCAGGGCGTGCCTCCACCCAGTGCTCCCTTTCTCCAGCTCAGGAGTGTACTGCTGCCCCAGACCAGAGGCTTCTGGAAGGCTCCGGCAGGGATGAGGCTACTGTGGGTCCAAGAGCAGAGGTGACAGGGAATCTGGATAAAGGGTTTAGGGCAGGGAGGCTGGTGTGAGGTAAACCCACCTGCTGGTGGAGGGGAGAGGGTGCCCTCAGAACAGGGCAAGAGCCCCCACACCCCCACAGGAACTTGATCCAGGGCTCTCCCCACCCACGTCAGGTACCCTCTAACTGTGCGCGCCCAGCCAAGCCTGGAAATGTGCTATAGGGGACAGGGGTGGGGGGGCTCCCCATGTAGTAGAGGGCTTGGTCACATGGCTGCTCCCTGCCCCTCCCCCCACCATCACCTCCATCTCGGGGCAGGTGATAGAGCTGTAGGGACAATGTATCCACAGCATCACATGTGTCCTCACAGGCCATCTGATCTTGTGGGCAGGGAAGAGCTGGGCCATTTCCCGAGAAGCCACTTACTGCCAGCCCTATGGTACCAGAGGCTCTGGGCAGCTTCTCAGAACCTCTCAGGAAAGAGGAGGCAGGAAATTCATCATTTAAAGCACACAACTCAGGGACATTTAGCATACTCACTATATTGTGCACCCACCCACCTCTGGTTCCAGAACATTCCATCCACCACAAGGAGCCGTGTTCCCAAGAGCACCCGTCCCTCCTCTCCCCAGCCCTTGACACCATGAATCTGCTCTCTGTGTGGATGTGCCTGTTCTGGACATGTCCCATCAGGGGTTATACACGATGTGTCTTTTGTGTCTGGTTCTCTCGTCAGTATGCGCTTTTTGAGGTTCATGCCTGTGGTGGTGAGTGTTGGGGCGTTGCTCCCATTCACAGCTGTATGGGTGAGGGACATGCTGTCCATCTTTCATCCGCTGGGCGCGTGGGCTCTCTGCCATGCCACTCTGTGAATGTACTGTGGGAACATTCTAGAAGGAGGATTTGAGGCCCTTGATTTCAATTCTGTGGGGACAGCCTCGTGGAGGAGCCCTGGGTCCCAAGCTCATTTCAATAGGAGGAATCACTGACGGGCTGCCATGACCTCAGTTTGTATCTCCAGACTTTGATGATGGAGACCTGACTTAGGTAAAGGACTCCTCTTACATGTCAGTTTAATGGTGTGTCACATACTATAGGCCCAGACCATTTCCCAAGGAACGCCCAACCCCTGTCCTCGCCCTGGTCCCCCTGGCCCACCACTACCAGGGGATCCTTAGCTGACTTTCTCTCTATATATCAGTGGTCCCCCAGTGACCCCTTCTTCCTCCAGGCATCTGTCACTGGACACAAGTCTATGGCCACGTTTCTCTGCTGCCCGTGGGCATCACTTTCTTGCTGTAAAGTGTCCCACATATGTCCCTGGGAAGGTGGTGGGCTCCTATGGGCTAGGGTCCTTTAGAAGCAGGATGGCTCATTCCTTCCTTTGTTGCTGGAACTTCTCAAGGGGACACAGTCCAGCGAGGACCCGGAACATTCCAGCACAGGAAAGGGAACGTCAGTTCCACTGACACTTCCGCTTCAGATAAGTCTGGAATGCCGCTGGCTGGGCCCATCTGGCTCCCTTCACAGCACCTTTGGTGGTGATCTCATGGCCAGCCTGGAGGCCGAGTGGGAGGAGCCGGGCAGATGGCCAGTGATGAGCTCACAGGTGGGAGTCTCTCTGTGGCTTTTGTGACCCAGGAGGCCCGTCCAGGGTGGAGGTCATCAGAGCAGGCAGTGGGGCAGGCATTTCCTCCTCGGCTGGACCCTGGGCCTCTCGGAATATCTCCCAGAATCCCCCAGCCACCAACTCTGGGCCATAACTTCCTCATCAAACCGGAGAAAACACACAAACTCACTTAAATTGTTTTTCTTATGACTCAAGAAAACCAAGGTCGGGACAGGAGGGGAGAGAGAAAAAAATCAAAGTATTTTATTTTAATCTTTTTAAAGGAAAGTTGCAGGTGGGAATGAAGGCGAGTTGGCAGGCAGGAAGAGAGAAGATGAGGAAACATTTGTTTTATTCATCTTGGTGCTTCCCTGGCCACAGGATATGAACCTGGGTCCTTGGTATATACAGAGACTGCTTGGCTGGAGGATATGAACTTAACCACTAAGCCACCAGGGTGTATCAGATGTAAAATATTTTAAAATGTCTAGGATTTGGGTGTGCCTTGGTAGAGTAGTGATTTGATCAACTACCCCTGGCTGAAGCCCAGTCCACATACATCCCAAGGACCCAGGTTCGCGTTCCAGGTCTAGGAGAATAATCAAGATGTACAACTAAACAAAATAAATAAAGTGCTTCTTCCTCCTTTCTCCTCCTGCCTGTCCACTCACCATCATTCCTCGCTGCACCTTTCCTTTAAAAAAAAAAAAAAATTAGGATTTCACAGGACAAGAAGAAAAGTATTATCTGAGGATCCCACAGCCAGCCTGGGGTTCACATCCTGGCTCAGCCCTTGAGATCCAAGATTTGGAGAGCATTACTAATCCCTCCAAGTCTTAGTTTCTTGGTAGGATCCCCTGATGGGGCAGTTGTGTAAGTAGATGAAGGGTGATTAGAACTACCATCCCAGTATTCTCAAACAATCATTCTTATTATAGATTATGGGCAATGATGTCTGAGTTCCAGAGCTGGGACCAGACAGACTCAGGTGAGTGTGAGTGGAAAAAACAGCCCAGCTGGCAAACTCCTATATAACTTTTTTTTTTTTCTTTAAAGGAAAAGTGTAGTCAGGAATGAAGGTGAGTAGGCAGGCAGGCAGGCAGGAAGAGAAAGGAGGAAGAAGCATTTTTATTTTTATTTAGTTGTTCACATTGCTTGCTTCACCCCCCCACCCCCACCCCCAGGCTCAGGACTCAAACCCAGGGGAATATGGCCTGTGCTCCTTCAGAGGTGATTGCACTAACTGCTGCTCCACCAGGGCACACTTCCTATTTAACTTTAAAATCCCAGTTCTGATGCCCTCTGTTC
This sequence comes from Solenodon paradoxus, assembly GCA_004363575.1. NCBI lineage: Eukaryota > Metazoa > Chordata > Mammalia > Eulipotyphla > Solenodontidae > Solenodon > Solenodon paradoxus. The sequence continues at coordinate 45,227 of RJWH01004268.1, read as the reverse complement.
TAATCAGCCCTCTCAGATGTCTCTCCTGGTTTCTGCAGGCTGAGGGGCCTCCTGAGGCCTCAGCTGACCATCCAGCAGGAGTGTTCATGTGTGGCTCTGTGTCCCCTTGCCTTGTCCCCCCAGGTCAGCCTCTTCTTAAGGACCAAACCCCACTTCCTGTGACTGTTGTAAGAAATTGGGTGGCTTAAAATGACAGAAACTTCTGACAGCTCTGGAAACCAGAACTTTGAAAGGAAAGGTTGGCAGGGTCAAACACTGAAACTGTGCCAGGAGGCTTCACTCCAAACTCAGCCTTTCTGTCTCTCACTCTTGTGACACCTGTCCTTGGATTTGGGCCCTACATCCAGGGCGACCTCATTCTAAAATCCTTAATCTCATCGCGTTTGCCAAGACCTTTATTAAGAAGAGACGACAGGAGCACCCTTGGGGAGCAGCATCTAGGTCAATAGCCTCTGAAGAAGCACAGGCCACATACGCCTGGGTTCGAGTCCTGAGTCTGGGAGGAAACAACCAGTGTGAACAACTAAAATTTTAAATGCTTCCTTTGCCTCTCTCTTCCTGCCTATCTGTCTACCTGTCTTTATTCCCGCCTGTACCTTTCCTTTAAACAAAACCAAGCCAAAAAGAGACCACAGCACCAAATGGAAGGACTGCCGCGAAGCCTCCAGGTCACCAAAAGGAGACTGTATTGATGTCTCTGCTTGTCCAACCTTTCTCAGAATGGACCCTTCCACCTGGGTTGTGGGAGTGAGCTCAGCCCAACGACCATCTCTCCAGAAGGTGGCCCTGCCTGACACAGCCCACTCTTCCCTCCACACCCCCACTACCTGGTAGTGAACCTGCTTCCTTCCTTCCTCCCTCCTGCCCTTCTTTCCCCTTCCTTTCCTTCCTTCCTTCCTGCCTCCTTTTCTCCCTCCCTCCCCCTTTTACATTGGTCAAAGAAGGAAGGTTCTGGGCATAGGAGATTGCAGGGGAGGATTCTCCTAGCAAAGGACACAGCATTTCCAAAGGTCAGGAAGCCTCAGAAAGACAATGCCAGACCCTGGTGAGCCTGAAGGGGTCTCCCAGATGGGTTTCTGGTCTGCCCATACTGCCCAAGTCTCTTTCTTGTCAAGAAGTTCCTTCACCCTGAGGTTTGTTTGCATCTCTTCAGAACCAAGGTGAGGAGCACAGGTCCATGAGCAACTAGACAAATCCAAACAATGCCCATAGATGTACTTCTGGAACAAAGCCAGTTTTGTTTCTTTTTTAATGTTTTGTGGTGGAAAAGACATGTCATCTAAGATGTATCATTTTAACAAGTTTAAAAAAATTCTTTTAGAGACACTGTATATTTTATTCAGTTGTTCATCCTGGTTATTACCTCCATCTGTAACTCCCAGCCCTGGGCTATGAACCCTGGTCCTTGGGATGTTTGTGGACTGTGCCTGATCAGAGGCAGCAAATCCAACTGTTACTCCTCTAGGGTATGCCAGCGTGAGCTGCTTTAAAATGTGCAACTCAGTGACATTTTGTTCATTCTGGTTCCAGAACATTCCATCCTCTATGAGGAGCTCCATCCCCAGGAGCACCCCTCCTCCCCTCCCCAGCACCTGACACCGTGAATCTGCCTGTGGATCGGTCTAGGCATGTCACACAAATGGAATCGTGCTACATTTGTGTGAACAGACTGTTATGGGTGGGTGCACACCTTTGCACAGCTGTTTTCGGTTCTCTGCCTCCATAACAAGGCGCAGAATGGCTGGCCCGATGGTAATTTGAGGTTTAACTTGAGAGAGTGCCAGATTGCCTGCTGTTGGTTTACCTTGTCATTGGGAAACATGGAGGGCAAACAGCTCAGTGTCAAGACTAAAATGACCAGCTGGCTAGCACCCCAGTAAAGAGACATTACTGGGAGATCAACTCCATATGCACCACTGAACGCATTTCCCCGTCTCGGGAGGCCCCTTCTGAAAGGGCTTTGACCTGCTTTGGGGATGTAATGGCTGAAACCACGGTTGAAGACCCTCAGGGATGAGGTGACACTCAACACGTGCCCCATACCCTGGACCCTGACCCCGGGCCCCGTATCACAGAGCTGTGTGATGTTGGGGAGCAGGATGTCTTTGTTGATGTCTGCCACGTGTGAACCCAGAGAAGGATGAACTCAGAGAGACCAGAGAGGCCCTGGCTGCCCATCTTGGACCCTGGAGTAGCACATCGCTGGGCTTAGTGGGGAAGGGGCACAGAGTGTTGGAAGTGGGTGCAGTCAGTCCATGCAATGGAATCCTTACCTGTTGGACCTTCTGTTCCCTCCAGGTAGATAACACACCCTGTGGTGTCACAGGGAATTGTTTGGTGACGGGGACAGAGAAGTGTCCACAGCTCTGTGAGCCGGGTAGTGGGGTGACCGTCAAGAACGCAAGAGGTGTGTTCCCTGGTGGCTCAGGTGCTAAGATGGTAGCCGGGGCTTGGACCCAGCAAAACCCAAGGACTCATGTTTGAGACTCAGATTTAAATAAACATGGCGCCCTGCCCCCCAGTGGAAGAGTGGTTAAGTACGTTGCCTCTGATGAGTGAAGTCCACACACATTCCAGTGTCCCAGGTACGTGTCCCAGGACTGGGAGTAACAACCAAGATGAACAACTAACTAACTAACTAACTAAAATAAAGTGCTGCTTCTTCCTGCGTACCTGCCTGAGCTGCCTGCAACGTTCCTTAAAAAAAAACTAAAAACACAGGAGGTTAAGGTTTTCCTGAAACACAGGTCAATGTTGCTGTGAAAACACCTATAATGTAGCAACTGGGCATGAGATCAGGGACACGGGGACACTGGGGCCGTCCCCCTGAGGAGCTCACTCTGCCCAGGAGGGTGGCTGTGTCAGAAGGAAAGCATGGGAGCTGGCAGTCAGGACACCCAAAGTGGACACAACAGAGGAGCAGGTGTGGAAATGTAGGGCAGTTGTGAGTCACCAAGCTCCAGCATTCCATGGGGTCCCTATGGGGCAGCGGGCAAGTGGAGGTGGCCATCTAATGTACGGTGAATTAGAGGATGTCCGCACTGTGATGCTTCTAAAGATGCATCTTAGAACATTCCCCATCCTTAAGATGGCACGACTGTGTATTTTGCAATAGAAACATGCAGTAAAACAAAATTTAAGACTTAATAGCATCACTGTCTAGTCTGTTCTCTCGTAAATCTGCTTGTTTCTACTCAGTGCTTTAGGGATTTTTCTTGCTTTCTTTCACCCCCGGTCATAGGTCTAGAATGCAGGTCCATAGGCTTTTCATGACTTGCACCTTTGCTGTTGAGCCACAGAGGAGCACCTGCCTTTTGTTTTTAAAGAGGGAGGGAAGGGTGCATCCAGGTGGAGCAGCAGTTAGGTCAGTCACCTCAGAAGTAGTACAGGCCACATACTTCTTGGTTTGTGTAGTGATGGTGGGAGGGAGTAACTGGTGTGAACAGCTAAGTGAAAATAAAGTGCTTCTTCCTCCTTTCTCTTCCTGCCTGCTACTCACCTTCATTCCTGCCTGCACATTTCCTTAAAACAAAACAAAACAAAACAAAAAACATAAAGAGGGAGGGAAGGAAGGGAAGAAGGAAGGAAGGAAGGGTAAGAAGCATTATTTGTGGGTTATTTCTGGTATTTCTCCAGCCCCAGTTTTTGAACCTGGGTCCCTGGGCTTTACGTGGTCCACACCCCAGCTGCCATCTCTGCCTCCTGAGCCACACAATTGTTCTGCTTTAGGGATTTTTACCTGTAGTCTGATCTACCCCTGACCTTTTTTGGGTTCTGGCCCCCATGACTGTGACCTTGCAGTGGGAGCAGGGCCTACGTGAGGCCTCAACTGCAGAGCACCCCATTGTTTGTCCGTGCCCATCATCAGGGCCCCTACCCAGCCTGGGAGCACCTGGGGGAGGGGATCAGGCTGGTTTTCTTTTTTTTTAAGGATAGGTGCCGGCAGGAAGGAAGGCAAGTAGGCAGGCAGGCAGGAAGAGAGGAGGAAGAAGCATTTTATTTGTTTTATTTAGTTGTTCATCTTCGTTGCTCCCCCCAGGTCCTTGGGATGTATGTGGACTATGTCCAGTGACCTTTTCCACTAGGCCAACATTCTCAATTTTTTGAAGAATCTTCATACTGCTTTCCATAAGGGTTGAACCAATTTACACTCACTCCCTCACACAGTGTAAAAGTGTTCCCTTTTCTCTGCATCTTCACCAACATTTGTTGTTTCCAGACTTTTGGATAATAACCAATCTCACAGATGTGAGGTGATATCTCATTATTTGGATTTGCATTTTCCTAATAACAAGCCAGGAGGAACATCTTTTTCTGTGTCTGTTGATATCTGTAAGTCTTCTTGGAGAAATGTCTATTCAGATCTTCTGCTCACTTTTTGATTGACTTGCTTGTTTTTCTGTTGTTAAGTTTTATGATATATTTTGGCTATTAGGCCTTATCAGATATATGGTGTGCAAATATCTCCTCCCTTTCAGTAGGAAATCTTTTTTTTTTCCCCAAATGCAGTCAGGAATGAAGGCGAGTAAGCAGGAAGGCAAGAAGAGAGAGGAGGAAGAAGTAGTACTTTATTTTATTTTATTTAGTTGTTCATCTTGGTCATACACTCCAGCCCCAGGATATGAACCCAGGTCCTTGGGATGTACATGGACTGTACTTGGCCAGAGGCAGGGGACCTACCTGCTCACCAGGGCACTGAGCCTGTGGAAAGTCTTTTCATTTTGGCCCCTGGCTTGGCTCCCATTGCTTTCTGAATTTCTCAATGTCTACATTTAACACTGGGGTGGAGTATGCATGCATGTATAGCACCCTTTGTATTCACTTCTGTCAAGGGAAGGCTTTCTTTCCCTGCTGACCTAGGGGTTAGAGCCCTCTGGGATGCTCCCTGAGCGAGGACAGGCAGTGAGTCAGCAGACAGGAGGGATGTGGTGGCTGTGCGGGTCCTCCCTGCCCGCCCCCCACACCAGCTGATTGAGGGCTCCTGGCCCCCACAGTTCGGCTGAGGACTCAGCCTACCACTTGATACCCAGAAGGCATCGCAGAGTGACCCCAGGCACCCTGGCCCTGTACCACTCTCTCTGGTGTCTGATCAACTTGCAACCTCCTGCAACGTTTCTGCTAACCATGGCATTTATTTATGAAGCAACCACTGTGTACCAGGACTGGCTAAGCAATTAAGTGTGGACATAGGGCCCAGCCAGGTGGATGTGGGTATCAGCTCAGTGCCACAGGGGAAACTGAGGCCAGAGTTGGGTGGTTGGCCCAGTTCCTTGTTGTCAGACTGGGGGTCCTCTGTGACCTTCACTATCCTCCCCCTAAACAGGGAACCTTGGAAGGGGGAAGGGCTAGGAAGTTTCCATACCATGCATTTCTGCTGTGTAATCTCTGTCTCAGTCTGTGTGTGTGTGGCAGGGGGGTTGTCTGGACTCAGCCCTCCCACTGTCAGACATGTCCAGGCAGGCTACAGGAAGGGGTGAATGAGAGATAAAGAGGGATTGGGGGAAGGCTCCCTTGGCATTTCTGATTCTGTACCCTGCACCCTCACCCTATGCAGACCTGTCACACTCAGTGTGTCCCAAGACAACCTTAGCAACCTTGGGTTTTGAGGGATGCATAGGAGTTTTATAACTGGTTGGGAATGGTGGTGGCTTCCGCAGAGGGGCAGCAACAAGGGAACCAGCAGCGACAAGGGAACAGGGGTTCATATGCCCAGCAGAGGAACCGACTTTTACCTATGGGAACAGGGGTGCCACAGAAGGTATAAAAGGTGGGGAGGGGCCAAATCATCCCCGGAAGCATGGGGCTTGGAAGGGTGTTGTGGGGGCAGGCACACACCAGTGAGAACGAGGGAAGCTGCAAAATGGGGTAAAGTCTGGCTCTCAGAATCTGCCTGTGTGCACACATCTCAGTTGGAAAGTCTCAGAATGGTAAGCCAGTCTGGGCGCGGTGGGGTCCCCAGGGGCTTGCGCTCGCTGGGCTGGTGGGGCTGGGGGTTCTGGGCTAGTCTTCCGCTGGGCTCGCCGGCGCCCCCTGCTGTCCGAGGGTCTGATCACCCGCACTCTGCTCATCGCACCTGGAGTTCACCGTGTCGTGGCAGCAGGGGAGAAGACACAGGAATCCACACAGTTTTCTGTCCTCCTGCCTCCCAGGAGGCCTGCCGGTCACCCCCAGGAGAGCCAGGCAGGTGGCCATGAGGAGGGCTTCCAGGAGAAAGAAGTGATATAACTTCACTAGTAAGGGCACCCCAGAAAGGGTGGTTAAAACAGAATTTATTTGAATTCTCACAAACGCCGTCAGGATGGGGAAACAGGCAGGGGAGGCACAGTGGGCTCAGATCCTCCCCAGGCCTCTCGGGCCTGAATTATGAACCCTTTAACCTTCCTGATCCCCTCTATACACCCCGTCCCTGGATCCCCTTCTACACCCCATCCCCATGCCTGTATCACCCCTCCACGATACCCCTCCACCTACAGTACAGGGTACCCAGGGCTCAGGCCTTTCCCTGGGTGGAGTAGCCAAGGAGAGGTGGGCTCTTATGAGGGCAAGGAGGCCACAGAGGGTCTAGGACTTGGGGAAGGACCCTCCATCTAAAAGAACACAGACATCACAGCCTTTCTACGGACTCACCGTGGCCCCGGTACCATGAACAAATCTGGCCACAGAGCGAGCTGGCCTTTGGAGTTAATGCATCTAGCGTGGACCCTTCCGTGGGTTTAGGACCTGGACCCTTGGGAACCCAAGGAAGCACCATCACTGGGGCCCACCTTCCCGGAGACATTTGCCTTATTATTGAACTTTGTTTTCAAAATTTTATTATTTGAAAGCCCCTGGACCTGCAGTAGCATCTGTGCTAGACCAACCAAGGACAAGTGGGTCCCATTTCAGATTCAGGCTGTCAGCTGGGAGCAGCCCAGATCCCACCCTAACCCCGCATTCTTCACTGCGACTCTGGCTTCATCTGACTGGGACTCCATTCCCTGTTTGTAAAGGGGGATATGGCACCCGTCACAGGGCTGTGAGGGGGAGGTGCACACATGGGGGTTGACATGATCAGGATTCTGATCCCTTGCTGTGTGACCACGGGCATGTGTCTCAGCCTCTCTGTGTACCAGAATCAAGGGCAGTGAGCAGGCCAGATGAGAGATGCTCCAGTCCTTATTTGTCCAGCAAACTCCTGTCAGTTCCCCTGAGCTGAGCTCCAAGTCAGACATCCATGGGAGACTCTGGTGCCCATGGACACCCCCGGTGTGGTGGCCCCCAACTTCTCAAAAAGATTCTCAAGAAAGCCCTCATTTCAACAGTTTTATTTGTTCTCTGGGGGTCAGATTCAGGCAAAGCCCAGCAGGCCAGGCCTCCCTGGACTCAGGGTCCCAGATGCAGGGTTCATACAAGGCACTCACAGGAACTCTGGGTTGGGAAGGTGTCTCCCACCCCCCAGGCTGAGGGTCCAGGCCCTCCTTGGGGGACAGAAAACAGTCACCCTGGGCAGAAGATTTTTCCTAGAGACATGTAGATCAAGACGGATCCTGAGAAGCTGGGTCCCATAGCCAGGTCCCCTGGGCATCAGAAAGCAGCTCTGTATCCTCAAGAGGGGAGGCGTGGGGGGAAATCCCATGGTCTGTGGGGTTGAGGAACCTCACTCCAAATACTTCAAACCCACTTTCCTGGAGAGAAGGGGACCCCCCCCCACCACCACCCTGTGGTCCAGGGCCAAGCCAGAACTGCCCCCTCAGCATGCCTGGTCCCCCACAGGCCTCCATCTCTGTCTCCTCTGCACAGCTTGTGTGCAGGCCTGGAATTGAAGGAGGAAAGACCCAGATTTGGGGGCGGGGGCAGCTCAGGACTGGCCTGGGTTCTCCAGGTGTGGGAGCCCTGAGTGTCAACTTGTGACACTGTCCCTGAACTGGAGAGCAGGCATTTTGTAGGTATGTCCAGCATCCATCCAGGAACTGATTTTCAAAATGTGAGGTCCACAAATGCCCCGCAAATTGGGATTCTGCAGTGGCTTTCGGCGGCCCCAATTTAATGTGCCCCAGTTTGGCTCTCAGAGGCACTTGGTGTTGGAGAAGGGACATTTATCAGGACATGAAAACAAAGCCTGTTTCGGGGTGTGTGCTTAGGTCCCCCAGGGCTGGAGGCTGGGCCACAAGAGAAGAATGTGGCTTTTTGTCCTTGGCCCCGCTTCCAAGGGGACTTCAGGGTTCAGACACTCCAAGGGGCGGAGAGGTCAAAGGTCAACAGTCTAGACAGGCAGCAAAAAAGAGCTGGTGAGATGGGCGGTTTCCACGGCGCCCCCTCCCCGCCGGTCACCCCAGGCACACGGTGTAGACACACACACCAGCTGGCCCTACTTCCCGGCAGCAACTTCCAAGATAATGAAAAGGCATCTCCAGTCTACTTTTCCAGCTGTCCCCCCTAAGCAGGCCTTTTCTGTTCTAGAAGTTTCCATGGCAGCAAAGAGCAGAGAGGCAAGGATTTCTCCTCTGCTGAAACAGATTCCCCAGTGGGGACAGAAAGTGCTGTCACTTTGAGGAGGAAGGGTTTTTCCTAGAGAGAGCTGTAGGACAAGACAGAATCTCTGAGTTGGGAGACCCCAAACTATACTAGGTCCCCGTAGGATTTAGCTACTGATGGGGAGGTAGCCACTTCTGACCCTTCCTGGTCCTCCTTCTCCCAGCTGACACCTCTCCATGTCACCCATTCCACTTCTGCTTCTCACCTTTCTTTTCCTTCTTTCTCTCTGTTCCTCTGTCTGATTTCTTTCTCCAGCTACCTATTCAAGCACATATCGCTGACATTCTCTTTGGGACACAGGGAGAAAGAGCAGGCACCATATCACTGCCCCTTCCCACTCCACCCCTGTGCCCCATGGGGGCTCACCAGGGTGGGGGGAGCTTCCACCTCCTCACCAGTCCCCTCCCTACCTTCCCACTATGGCCCTCAGGCCCCTCTTTCCACCATCAACTCTTTGCAGCTCTTCCCCACACCACTGTGCCCCACTTCACAGACCCGCCCCTTGCCCCTCTGCACCCCTCCATCTAAAAATGATGGGGCGGTGAGGAGAGCAGGACTTGCCCCTTCAGACAGACACACATGAAGTTGGATGGATGGGAGCCACCCTATCACAGAGATCAAAGGGAAATGTAAAAGGTGGTGCGAGTGAGGGAGATGAACTAAAACTGAGCTGAATGCTGGGTGTCCTGGGTGGGGATGGCGTCTGGCTTGAATGACAGGAAATGAATGGGAAATCCTGATGCTGGGAAAAGAAACATGACCTGCACACACCCAGCAATGACTGAACAGCTGCATCACAGCTGCTTTAAAAAGAGAAGGTAAATGAGACAGAGGGAAGATGAGGGCATGGAGTTTGGGGGGCAGCCAGTGGGTGCCCTGCAGAGCTCAGCCTGGCTCACCCAAGCCCCCTGCATCTTATCTAAACCCATTTCTTCCTTGGAGCCCCCACATCAGACCTTTGAGGGGAAGAGCTTCTTCTGTATAAGATGCCCAGGGGCCTCTTGACCTTGAGCTCCCCATTTTTAAAAGGGCTACCACTTTTGCTCAGGGATGCAGTAACGTCCCACACTCAGGACTGGGGAGCAGAGGGAGGAGTGACAAAGAAAGGAAGGTCCCGATCTTCTCAGGCCACACCCATCACCCTCACCTCCTCTCCTCTGCAGACAAGGCCCAGACCAGAAATGACTTGAACAGGAAACTTCCACGTGCTCCCAGGCAGTGTGGCTCAGGTGGGAGCCACCAAGGGTGGAAAGAAGGTGAATGTTTCAGCAAACAAAGCAAAGGTCTCAGGGGCTTTGAGAAGAACCTGCCAGGAAACAGCGAGGTGACCCCACACGCGTCACATGCGCTTTGCTCTCGGGAAAGCAGTAAAACCATGTGTTCTCCAAAAACACAAATGACGCCCAAAGCATGGCTTCCTTGCTGTCTATGGGGTGGCCCTCTCGCTGTGGGTGTTAAGGTCTGGCCTCCGGAGGGGGTGTCCCCATACCTGGGTGTGAGGTCAAACTTCCCTCTCAGTCTCCAAACCTATCCACACAGGAGCCACTGCACCCTGCTGTCCCCATTTGACTCTGATCTTAAAGATGAGAAGCAGGTCCCCAGGACTGGGACACTGCAAATCCAGGTTCAATAAGGGGGGCTTTGCAGATGCTGCAGATGTTTACTTCAGAAGGAAAACAGCTGAGCTTAAATGGTGGGACAAGGCCCAGCCCAGGGACAGGTCTGCTTGGTGTGGAGGGCACTGCCTCCCCGTCCTGCAGTGTCCTCCGAGTGGTGGGTGGGTGCTCACTGTCAGCCCCCAAACAAAGATGAAGAGCCAGGTTTGGGGGCAGGGGGCAGGAGGCAGGAGGTAGGAGGGGTCACGCCCAGGTAAAGTCAAGACACTTCTGTGGTTAGCCCACACTCTCACCAAAGGGAATATAAATTACTCTGTGCCCAAGTGGCACCCTGGTTTTACAAGAGTAAAAAAAGAAGCAAAAAGGCCACATCCGAAGATGACCCTTATGGGGCTGCCCAGGGTGTTTGGGACGCAGATCTGGGTGAAGGCTCCGTGAGCTCCTCAGGTGGGGAGAAGCGGTCAGGATGTTGCGGTCTCAGGGGCCTTCCCCACAGGCTCAGCAGCTGCTGAAATCGGCCTGGATGGAGACCTGCGGACTGGGCCGTGGCCTCAGGTGGAAGGAAAAGGAGGAAAAGTCTTCGCTCAGCTCCTTCAGTGATGTGTGCTCAGGCAGAGAGAGGGGAGAGGTGCATGAGAGTTTGATCCCATTCAAGTGGACGCGGTGCTGGGCACCCTGGAGGCTGGCACTCAATGTCCGAGGGCACAGTCGGTGCTGCTGTCTGACTGTTGGAGCAGCTCCAGCATCTCCTCGATGATGGCCCGCAGTGCCCGGCCCAGCTGGCCTGCGTTGTATGGCTTGCCCAGAGGCGGCACATGAACAAAGGCGGAGCGGCCGTGGCCCCGGTACAGAGAGGTGTAGTAGGTGAAGTCACAGAGGTACCTGCCACCAAAACGGGCGTCAGCTCCCAGGCCCACCCCAGGCATGGTTTCTCCCTAGACCAGCCAGCTGCGGCCCCCATCCCATCCTATCTGCCCCGGACACCTTGTGTCCAGCTGCTGGAATGACAGAAACACAGACCATGTGAGAATAAAACAGGTCAGGAGGCAGCGACATGGAACTGGGCAAAGATGTCCTGGGTCTCTTGGTCAGGGCTGTTGTCTGCTGGCCAGATTCACAGGTAAAAGCCATGAGCCCCAAGTGAGAATGTTAGCAGGTGGGAGACCTGAGTCTCAGGACCGGGATGCCTGTCTTATAAAAGGAATTCTGGAATGGAGGAGGCTCCTGCGCTGTCCCTGTGCTTGCTCTGTCTCGGGGGCTGGCACCCAGCCATGCGCATGCAACTGGAGAGCTGAGGAAATGAAGACTTGCCGAGACCCATGCACCTGCACAACAGTGACACTGAGGATACCCTGCAGGACGCACATGGGGGACCTGGTCTGGAGAGGCAGGGGAGCCAGACACAGTGCCACACAGCTCAGTGGGCCCAGATAGTCATGTGTCACTGAACCACAGGGACACTTTTCTCAGAGACATGTCATCATGAGGATGTCCTCAAGTTCATCACACAGTAAGAGGTGGGGAAGTCTGTGCTCCCCTGGGCTGCCTGAAAACCCTGAGGCGACCCTCATCTGTATAGCCCATCGAAACCAGCATTAAGTGATGTAAGGGGACTCAAGATCTCAGTCTCTGATTCACCAGCTGGATCCCTGGGGATTGGGAGTGGAAACACATGAGAACAGACCCCAGATTATCAGTGGAACTTGAAATTAGCTTCAATGAGAGACCAGTGGTTAGTTTAGTCAATGGAATTTGCCACCTACTGCCTAGGTGCAGCAAGAGTGTCCCGATTGCTGCTGAGAAGTGCAGAAGACAGGGGATCTGACCTGTGGGTCTGGAGAACCCTCTGGGGGCGATGTGATAAGAGTAAGCACTGGAGGAGGAGCACCAGAAGGAGGGGAGCACAGTTAAGGCCATCGCATGTGCAAAGGCCCTGGGGCTTCCAGGAACTTACTGTGTCTGTGAACAGAACCTGGCTGGCCTGTGGGTCTGGATGGGTAACGGGGTGGCAGGGGCTGGGATTTCTCTTTAGGGAAGGGGGCACTGCAGGAGGAGACAGCAAGGAAGGCACCTCATCTAACTCAAATTTATAACAGATTCTCCACCAAATTCACACACCCTGGACCCCATGCATGGCCTTATTTAGATATAGGGATTTTTGCAAATGTGATTAGTTAGGATGAGATCATACCAGCCTCAATGGGTCCTTATAAGGAGGCCAAGTAGGTCTATACACAGCGATGGCCCTGTGAGGACTGGGTGGATGCAGGGTGAGGCAAATACAAGTCTAGGAACCCCAAGGGTCCTTGGCAGCACCAGACACCAGGAGAAGTCTGGGACAGATTCTTCCTTGAGCCACCAGAAGGACACAGCTTGCTGACATGTGAATCTGGACTCAGCACCTCCAGAACTGGCTGAGAAGAAAGTTCTATTGTGCTAATGACATCTGTGGACCATGCTACATCAGGTCCAGGGAACTAAGAAACCAGCTACTCAGAGTGGGTGGACTTTTAGGCTGGGAGAGGCGGTAGGAGGTACATGGGGAGGCAGCAGAGATGCCAGCATGCACTGTGGAGTGGGAGCATCTGCATGGTCAGTGATTTCCAGAAGCAGGTCTGTTCTCTCTACAGATTCAGCTCCAGCCTGGTGAGAGTCACAGGCGTAGCTTCCTTTGGGGGAGGGAACCCTGCTCACACCCACCCTGCATGCCCTACCTGCCAGCATCTTGGGAGATGGTCACCGACACGTCCAGGCCCAGCGTGGTGACCCTCCTGCACACGGCTTCCATGTCGATGACAGAGTCAATGCTCTCAGGGCCATCCTCCACGCAACACTGGGAGCCGGGGCAGAAGCGGCAGTTGTCCAGGCCCTTATAGCCCTTGTTGTGCCCACACTTCTCCAGTGTGACGGTGGTCGCCATGCCCGACACCCCCACGTGCACCACCAGCTGTGGGCAGACGGGCAGGGCTTAAAGAGGTCCGGCAGTGGGACTGGGGTCCCCCCACCTCACAGGACTCTGCCAGGGGGCCACACTGTTTCTGACTTCCTGCTGCTGGAAGACACCCTGCAGTCATTCTTGCAGAAAGGTTTGTCCAGCCAAACATGTCAGGACAGAGTACTCAATTTCATCATTGTCATCAGATAGTTGACATAATCTAGATATCTAGATAAATTGTGAACTACTCTGTGGTTATTAAATACCCAAGGCAGGTGCGCCTGTGGTAGTTGGGTCCACTGCCTCCAGCTGAGCACAGCTCACGTACATCCCAAGGACCCGGCTTTGCATCCTGGGGCTGGGGGGGAACAACCAAGATGAACAACTGAAAAAATAAATGCTTCTTCCTCATCTTTTTTCCTGCCTGCCTACTCACCTGCACCTTTCCTTTAAAAAAAAAAAAAAACAAAACCCAAGAAAGTTCAATATGGAAAGATCTTCAACATATATCACCAAATTCAAAAGGTAAAGTGACTTCCAGGCATCCATCCTAACAATAATCAAAGAGACAAAGAGAGAACAATCTGTAGATGGTCACCTCAGTGTTATTTCTAAAAGTGAGAAAAACAAAACAAAACAAAAACCACACAGAAACTAGGAAGCCCACTACAAAGAGGATGGCTCTATTTATCACTGAAAACTGCCTAGCCATTAACATAATGTTTAGGGAGAATTTTTCATTGTCTCGATGATTAAGTGCTCGTGATGACATATTTATAAAGGGCGGAGGCAGCGTCCCCTCAACATTAAGTATCTGCGTGCATGCTCACACACAGAGAGGCACCGGGTGGAGATGGTGACTATCGGAAACACAGTCCTCTGAGCATGCGCTCCTGTGCGGCAGACACGGCCCCACGTAGCTAACGAAATGTGGCCAGTGCGAATGGAGACAGATGGCGTAAAACGGCCACCAGTGATTGGAGACAAGGAAGGAAAAAATACATGATGCAAGGCCACGCCCTGGTGGCTCAGGTGACTGAGATGCAGGCATGTGGGCCACGGACAGCCCAAGGGCTGGGGTTCACCACACAGGTTTGGGGTGAAAAAAAAATGAACAACTAATTAAAGATGGTTCTTCCTCTTCCTCCTTTCTTACTTTGTTCCTCTCTTTAAAAAAAATGACAGGTCTCAGAACGTCTTCTCATTGATTACACATTGGTATATTTGAGCTCTGCTGGGTTCTGTTTAAGATATTATTGAAATTGGCAGCTGGTTGCGCCCTGGAGGAGTAACGATTAGGTCAATTGCCTCTGAAGGACGCAAGCCACATAGCCCTGGGTTCGAGTCCCGGATCCAGAGGAAAACAACCAGTGTGAACAATTAAATGGAAATAAAATAAAATAAAATGCTTCTCCTTCCTCTCTTCCTGCTTGCCTGCCTACTGGCCTTCATACCTGCCTGCACCTTTAAAAAGAAAAGAAAAAAAAAGGCGCCCTCTGGTGGCTTGGGCCGCTAAACGGGTGGTTGGGGCGTGGACTACATAAATACCAAGGGCAGGGTTGGGGAATGGGGAAGGAGTGGAACTGAATCAAAACTAAATCAATATAAATGCTTCCTCCCAAGCAACTTGGCAGAATAGGGTTTGGGGGGGCAGTCCACATACATCCCAAGGCACCGAATTCATATCCCGGAACCAGCAGGAACATCCAAGATAAAGATGAAAAACTGAGTGGAATAAAGTGTTGCTTCCTCCTCTCTCTGCCTGTCTACTCAATATCATTCCTGCCTGCACCTTTCCTTAAAAAAAAGGTATCATGGAAGTTAATTTTGCCCATTTCCTTTTACGTTTTCCATTGCGGCTGCTAGGAGGTTTGAAGGTGCCATGCTGACGGCAGGACATTGTCCCCAGTGGGTGGCTGGAAAAGCTCACTGCAGAGATGTGGAGACAGATGCTGGGATGCCAGTGCCATCGTCTGGGACCCCACACTGAGTGCTGGGGTATGTGTCCCCAAATGGCAGCTGTGACACAGCCAGCTGAATGGTGACCTCACCACTGGACATGGCATGTCCCTGACCTGTGTGACTTTATTAGGAAAGGGTCTTTGCAAATGACATTAGGGTAAAGACCTTGAGGTACTTGGGTGGGGGTGGAGAGGTGGTTCTGGAATCCAATGACAAATATCTTTTTTGTTTTTTTAAGAGGAAGGAAGCACGCAAGAATGAAGGCAGGCAGCAGGAAAGAAGGAAGAGAGGGGAGGAAGATACATTTTATTTGTTTAGTTGTTCGTTTTAGCTGTTCCCAGGTCCCTGGGCTGCATGTGAATTGTGGTCCAGGCATGGGTTTAAGTCCTGAGCTACTAGGGTGCACTACACATTAGGTTCTAATAAAAGGCAGGGTTGTAGAGATGAAGCAGAGGAAAAGCCCACTTCTAGAGGCTTCTGCCATCCTCATTAAGCATCCAGGTTCCCCTGAAGTGACAGCAGAGCTCACGAGAGGGAGAGTCTATCTAGCAGCCAGTCTGGGGGAGCCAGGGAAGCTGGGGTCACAGGGAGCAGGACCTCATGGCCAGAGGCACCAGCCCAGTTCCCAGGCGTCACTGGGACATGTGTGTCTGCTCCATACCCCATCCCCTTTGTGGTACCTCCCCCACCCCCAGCATCCTTCCTGGCCCCAGAGTGGCGTGTGACCCTGGCCTCACATTGAAGCTTTCCTTCCTTCATCCTACCAGTCAGAGCCATGGGTTTAGGGATGGACATGGGTCCCTCACTGGCTGATGAGCATTAGTGGAGGGGCTTTGCCCTCTATTAGGGGAGGAGGCTCTGGCAGAGGTCAGACACCTTCCATCTTTGCCAAAGTGCAAAGCTGAGCTGAGGGATCAGGGAGGCTACTGACAATGCGGGGTGGGTGCCTGGCTTGAGCTGTCCCTGAAGCAACCTGGCATGCGGGCTCCAGCTGAGCTGAGGTACCTGTGACCATCATGACTGAACACCTGATAACAGAGCCTGGGGACAGAGGGGAAGCGCCGCCTTGGACACCCCCATTTGCCTCACTGCCTGCCCCTGTGTGGGACCCCCTCTCACCTGCGGGCTGTGCTTTTCCCACAAGGCCGGGATGAGCCTCTGTACTGTCTGGTACTCCACTGGGATCTCATATACATGCAGGTCCACGCTGTCGCCCAGCCCCAGCTTCTCCAGCTCCTGGAAGTGAGAGCAGAGTGTGTGGCTTTGGGGGCACT
The DNA here is from genome assembly GCA_004363575.1 of Solenodon paradoxus. Classification (NCBI taxonomy): domain Eukaryota; kingdom Metazoa; phylum Chordata; class Mammalia; order Eulipotyphla; family Solenodontidae; genus Solenodon; species Solenodon paradoxus. The sequence goes on along the minus strand of RJWH01004268.1, from coordinate 28,926 downwards.
GCTGGGGTCATGCTGGTCCCCGCCCCCAAGTCCCACTCAGGGAGCAAACTCACTATGCACACCCACCCATCACATGTCCAGGGGCTCTGCAGCCAGGCTCCTGGGAGTGAGCCTGCCTTGTGTGACCTCAAGCAAATCATAACCTCTCTGAGACTTGGGCTCCTTTTCTGCAAAGTGAGGAGAATAAACTCCAGTCATGTGTCAAATGATATTCAGAGAGCCCAGGGGAGCAGGATTCTCCCCCATTTAGTGTGTGATGAACTCGAGGCCATTCGCATGGTGACGTCATTGCCCAACAATACATTTCTAGAATGAGTTCCCATCAGTAAGTGACAGTGGTTATAGATGCTTAATTTAATGGGTAGGTTTTCTCTTTGGAGAACAGGGTTCTTTCAGTCATTCTAGGGTAGACAAAAGGAGTGAGCTCCTGGAAAGGGCTTTCACTCTCTGGGAATAAAAGCACTGCCAGGTTTGACACAAAATGGCTGGTGGGGACCCTCGCTTTGTCCTAGCTTGGTCACCATCAGCTCAGAAGTGACATCCTAGGAACAGAGAAGGTACCAGCTCCCAGCTCTGTTTGTTGTTGTTTGCGCAGGCAGGACTGAAGGTGAGCAGGCAGCTAGGAAGAGAGAGGAGGATGGAGCACTTATTTATTTTACTTAGTTGTTCATCGTGGTTGTTCCTCCGTAATCCTCGGACGTGAACCTGGGTCCTTGGGATGTCTGTAGACAGTGCCCGGTGGCTTAATATGCTAGGCCACCAGGGTGTGCCCTAGCTCTGGTTTTAAATTTTATTTTCCTTTAAAGGAGCAGAGGTTTTAGGGAGAAACTGCTGAGCTCAGGGCAGGGATGGTGCAAAGATGAGTCCTAAACACCAGGTGACCAGAACTCCTGGATTGCTTGGCGATGGGAAATGGAAACTGCCATCTACACGCTCCTACAATGTTCCTAGTAGCTCTGTGATAGTCGCCAAAATGGAAACCCATGTTCATCAGCTGGCGGAGAACAACACAGCATGTCCACCACCCAGTGGAATATTACACAGCCACAAACAGCAGCAATGCCCCAACACGCTCCACCATAGGCGCAAACCCTGAAAACCTCACACTGATGAGAGAAACCACACACTGATGAGAGAAACCAGCACAAAGGCCATCCCATGTGTGACCCCTGATGTGGCACATCCGTAACAGTTCCAGTACAGAAAGAAGATTTGTGGCTTCAGGGGCTGGGGAGGGAAGGAAGGGGTGTTTCTAGGCACAGGGCTCCTTGTGGGGATGGAATGCTCTGGAAACAGACAGAGGAGGTGAGTGTACAATGTGGCAAACGTGCTAAATGCCCCTGAATTGTGAGCTTTAAATGTGAGTTTTATGTAATGTGGTTACATTTCAATCAAATCATCTCAGGACGCACCCTGGTAGAGCAGGAGTTGTGTCTGTTGCCTCCTGACAAAGTGCACTCCGTGAACATCCCAAGGACCAGGGTTCACGTCCCAGGGTCACGGGGAACAACCAAGATGAAAAACGGAATAAAATAAATGGACACTTCTTCCTCTTCTCTCTTCCTTCCTACCTGTCTCTGCTCACCTTCATTCCTGCCTGCACCTTTCCTTAAAATTAAACAATAAATAACATCATCTCAGTTAAGAAAGAAGGTTGACAGGATGTGATATCAGCACACAGGGACAAAGCAGGACACCATGCTGAGCAGTCAGCCCCAGCGCAGAAGGATGGCAAGTGGAAGTTTTGCGAAACCTGGTTAAATCTAGGGTTTAGTTAGTTAGGAGCAATGAAAGATCTTCATTTTGACAAGGGGATGACGCAGGGTGTGGGGACAGAAGGGTATTAACTTTGCATTAACTCCAGTTTCTCCATGCATCTAAAGTCCTTCTGAAATCAGTTTCTCTACAAACAGGGGCACAGGGCTCAGAGCTGGACTGGGGTTATTGTCCAGTCTGGGGCCATCTGCACTCCTGGGACTCTTGTGATTCCCAAAGAGCTGCCCAGGAGATGGGCACATGCTCACTATACCTTGTGCCATGCTTTCAGGGAGCAAATCCAATGCCCAATGCGGACATCCTGAGGGCAGGGGCATCACCCCAGGAGCTGGCTGCCCTCTGCCTCTGGGCAGGACAGGAGTGACAGGAGGGGCTGTGGAACATTCTTGAAGTGCCCGCTGTCCTGAGGCAAATATGGGTGACACAGTCTGAACACTGGACAGAGCAATGAGAACTGAAGGCCCTGAGAGGACTCTGTGCGATGGTCCCTAGTACTAAGGGGCCCACAGGGCGGCCTATCCATCTGTTCAGGTTCAAGTCTGTCTGTGACTGGTCCTGGGGGCAGCCAGCCCAGGACGCCCAGACATGCATTGTACACCCATCTACCTGACAGGACCCGCCAGCGGCTGCCTCTGACTGATTCCCTTGACCCCACAACAAAGCCCCGCTTTGTTCCCGGGTAATATCCTTGGCAGGTCTGTCTAGACTCACGGCTCCTGCCATTGTCCCGATGTCACCAGGACCGGTGGCCACTCTGTGCCCTGCCAAGGGATTCCCGTTGCTCCCACCTGAGTCTCCAGGGAAGAGACCTGCACCCTACTAGAACCACAGGACAGAGACATGGTCCCCACGGCAGTGAAAAGATGAAGGGGGCTTCCCCATGCCTCACCTCAATGTGGCTGCTAAGAGACAGCTCAGGGCACAGTTTACCCAGAGACAGTGATGGAGGGAGAGAGAGAGACAAAGAGACAAGAGATAGAAACAGAGACAAAGAGACAGGCAGAGACAGAGAGAAAGAGAGATGGAGATAGTCAGATATAAAGACAGAGACTTGGAGAGATAGCAGAGATAGAGACAGAGAGACAGGAAGGGCCCTAGGGAGTCCAGGCTGTGGGGGGTGGGGCAGGTATGGTCACATCCTAGTTGCCCTTTGGTGGAGCCTGAGTCTGGGACAGGCAAGACTCAAGCAGAGGAGAGGCCCCACACAGGAGAGGGGAAGAGGCAGGGACACAGGCATGGCCAAAGAAGAGGAAGGTTAGGCAGGTTCTAGACATCCCCACCTTCCCATCTGGGCACAAGCAAGTCAGTGTGTCCTGAAGGGGACCCCCAGGTCTGGAGGCAGCATCCTCTCTGCCCTCTCTTCCCAGCTGGTGAACTTGAGGATGAAGAGAGAACAGGGAGCTGGGGCGGGCATCAGGGCTGTCCCGCAAGTCCCCAAGCTCCAAGGGACTTCCAAAGATTGTTTAATTGATTTTTCTTCTATTTAGATGCAGATTATAGTGTCTGGGGCCCAGGAATTCAGACACCGGGCTTTGTGTCCACTCAGCCCGTGAAGGCTCCTGTCTGAAACTCGCACAAAGCGAGACACACACGTCTTCAGAAACACGCTGTTCCTTTTTGTCTGGGGCTCCGGGCAGCAAACGGGCAGGCCTTGGGCACACTCCCAACTGCAGGATACTGGGAACCCCCACTCGGTCCTGCCCGCAAAGCAGTTCAGTGAAAATGTAAAAAAAAAAAATCATCACCAGAGAGAAAGTGACCTTGATGTTGAGGTCTGTTATGAGGGGTGATTTAAAAGGTGGGGGTCCCTTTACCACTTGGATTTTTCTCTTAACTTCAGGGTCCTGCTGTGGAAGGCGGGATGCCTTAAATCAAGCAGCTAATGGGCTAGGAGTAAAGAGAGTCTGGCTTCAGCCTCAGCAGCCTCAGCAGGTCTGATTTATACAAGCAGAAAAAGTCTCCCTCTTTCTGCGCCTTTGTTCCCCAGTCTGTCCCTCCAAATGCCCCATCTGACAAAGACACTGGGAAGGTTTCATGGGCTGATGCACAGCTCAGGACAGCCGGAAAGGTCCCTCATACATTGTAGCCACCTCCATCTGCCTTCAAGGTGAACACACCCACGTGTGCCTGCCGTTCCCCTACAGCTGGCTGGGGTGTGGGGCATGGCTGATGCAGGGTCACTTGAGTTTCCTGTCTGCGTGGTTTCTCTCCAGGCCTCAGTTTTCTCATCTGGAAAGTGGGCACAAGTATAACCATGCCTGCCTTGCAGGGGGCCCTGGAGCACTGGTTGCAACAGTTGTGAAGCACTCAAAGAGACATGGAAGGTCAGAGTCAGCATTCACAGGGGGCTCCCCAGGGGTGGTCGCTGCTCCAATATTCTTCCCAGGAGACCAGCCCAGAGCCACATTCCTAGTTACCTGAACTGCAATCCAGCTGGCATTCACTGTGTGCTCCCCAAAAGGGCCGAATCCTGAAAAACAGTAAGAACAGTATGTCACAGCTGGTGGTCCTTTGCAGCACCCCTGAACTAGAAAGTGCAGCAGGGAGAACATGAGCATCAGGTCCCTCGGAGTGCCCCACCCCACACACTTATTAGATCTGAAAGGAGGCTGTGGGCATGTCTGCCACTTCACTGATCCCCTTCGAACCACTGTTTTTATGCGGGACCTAGGGAGGATGTCGCATGAATCACCACCACTCACCCATGCAGAATGGGTGTAGCAGGATGTTCCCCAGGCCAGACTGCGGCCAAGCACCCCCCGCCCCACCCCCAGCTCAAACTCCAGCCCCATTCACAGTTTAAGACAGTCACTCGAGGTTGCGCCACCTACATATGTGTGAAGGCCAAGATGTTTCCAGGACCCATTTTATGGGAGTGGAGAATGAGGCACAGAGAGGGGGAGCTGGGATTCAAACCCAGACCTATATGTCCTTCTTCCAAGCGTCCTGTCACACTGCTTATAAATGCTGGGGGCCAACAGGTGCTGAGACCCTGAGGGCAGCTGTGTGGTCAGACCATTCCCCCATAGACAAGGAGTCCCAGCTCAACCGCTGCACAGAGGATAACCTCTGTGTGCCTTGGTTTTCCCCTCTATGAAACAGAGCTGGCAAGGACATAATGAACTCCTGCAGTCCCGTCCCTGCCTATACAGATGGCACTGGGGTGACTCCCTCAGAATACACACTTGTCGGGCAGGTCCATGTCTACAGGGGCCACAGAACAAATGTGTGGACCTCAGTTGGTTTCCCACTGGACCCCTCCAGAGGTTCAAAATGACCCTTGGCAGAAGTTGACACCCACGTGCCCCCTCCCCCCCACGTGCCCCCTCCCCTCCACGGAGTCTCCTACAGGGGAAAATCTAGTTTTAGGGAGTTGTGACAGCAGGGGCTGGGTTCACCCACAAACAACACAGGCAGAGAACATCGTGACCAGATGATCTCTGAGACAACTGGGAGCAGCCTGACACCGAGGTCCCAGATTTCCACATACCCTGTCCCTGCTCCTGGAGCCCCCAGAAGCGCAGGACTGGGGTGGTAGGGCAGGCAGAAGGTGCCTTCCTCAACCAAGCACTTCCTGCCCTCAGATTGCCCTTTGTCCCCTGGGGCCAGGTGGGGACAGGCCCAACCAAAAGGAGGGGCAGGGAGGAGTTCAGCCCGGTATGCCAGCGGGTAGACTGAACAGGTGTCCGGAGGGGCGCTGTCCCTACCGGGGCAGCAGACTCCGGAGTGGCCTGCTGGTGCGAGCACTTGGTGGGACCCGCACTCCACTGCCTGAATCAGCCACGACACTGGGGGCACAGAGGGGTCTCCCTCCACTTGCTATGTCGCGCCACCGAGCAGGACTCCCGCGGGCGTTGACATCTCCCAAACCTGGGGCGACTTCTGACACCTGCCCCGCCTGGGCCACTGAGCCCCTCCGGATTCGTCGCCCCCGGAACGGGCCGCGCCCCCAGCGCTTGCCCCCGCCTACCCGTCACCACCACCGCCTTCCTGGGCTGCTCCATAGCGGGCTAGCTGTGCCTCCGATCTGTTCCTCCCGGGACTGGCGCCTCGGCTACCGCCGCTGCTGCCGCGGTCGCCTTCGTCGCCGCCCGGGTCTCTGGCTGCCCGCTAAGCCCCGCCCCGACACGCCCCCGGGCTGTCAGCCCCGCCCCCGGACGGCCGCTGGGTGCGCGCCCCCCAGACCACACCCCCAGCTTTCCGGACCTACCCGGCCGCTCCGCGAGCACGCCGCAGACCACGCCCCCAGCCCTCCTGGAGCCCGACCTCCCTCAGGCCACTAAGCGTGCTCGCCCCCACCGATCGAGACGCAGTGTGCGCGCTCCGAAGCTAAATGCTGTACTTATACTTTACTCTCGCCGCGAAGTCTGTTTCCCCACCTATAAGGTGGACACGGACGGTGCCAAAGGGTGTGGCCGCTTGAACTCGATTCCGGCTCTGGGACAAGCTGGTGTGTGGATTGGGCGCCTGCTGTATGCCGACCACCCCCAGCTCTCTGGGGGACCCCCACTTCCCCTTGTGCAAGTTTCCGTTATTCATTCGGACTTATAGAGAAAAAAATTAGTCAAGCGTCGACAGGTCCCTTTGCTTGAGGTCACTGGGCTTTAGGGGTCACAGGCGGCAATCAGGCCTGGAGGCTGAGGAGGGGTAAACATGGCACTTAACGTTGGAAAGTGTTGGAAGGATCTCTGCAGGATTCCTTTTGCTAAGGAGGCCCTGGGCACCTCGACCTCTCTCCTCGGTGCTTCCCTACCCCCACCCCTCTATACCAACGCAGTGCCACCCCTGGGCCTCTGAACAGAGTAGCCTCAGATCCCATGTCACCTCCCAGGGGCCTGCCGACCCTCGCATGCTTTAGTCTCCTCACCCCAGTAAGTCGTCTCATTTTCTTGGTTCGGAACAGGTCTTTGTAGACATGGCTTTTCTGGTTGTTTCCTATCTCCCCTCACGTAGAGTGAGGTGCAGGCGTACATGCCAGTAGACAGGTCCCCACCAGTGTTCACCAGAGGTCAAATTTACCCCCAAAACAGTAAAAACAAACAAACAAACAAAAACGAAGCTGGGCACGCCCTGGTGGAGAAGCGGTTGACTTAGCTGCCTCAAGCTGAGCTCAGGGTTCGCATCCTGGGACAGGGGAACAACCAAGATGAACTAAGATAAATAAAAGTGCTTCTTCCTTCTCGTTCTTCTGCCTACTTGCTCGCCTTCATTCCTGACTGCACCTTTTCTCAAACAACGAAACAAAACAAAAACCGAAGCTGACATTGCAACCAAGTCCTCAGGAACAGGGCCAGAACTTGGACTTGGGTCTTGGCCTCCATTAACCCGTGCCGCACTCAACTTAGCTTCAGACAGCCCACCTCCACAGGGTCCTCTGGACTCCCCCGAGCACTGAACGCCCAATTGTAAGGACTGCACACTTTCAGCACATGGCCTCTGGCTGCAGGCGAATTCAGAAAAATCTGAAAGGCGGCCTGGGCCAGTGTAGTGCAAGACCCACCAAGGGGGACAAACGTCTCCCCTCTGGGAGCAGTTTATACAGTATCTGTAATAGATGTGTCTGTAAAGGGCTCCTAGAAGGCAGGAGGTGGCAAGAGGAAGGTCAGAGAGGTGTCAGCTTCCTCCATGGCATTTGGGAAAAGTGGAAGTGGTAGCACCTGGAGTCTCTGGGAATAGGAAGAAACTGAGTCACTTGATGGAGGGCCCAATCCACACCCCCCCCACCCCCGAAAAGCCCCTGGAAGGAGAGACTATTCTTACCTCCTTTGCAGGCATCCGCAGGTCACACAGGTGTGAGGCTGGGGCTTGGAGTGGGGGACCCAGGACAACTTAGGGGACAAGGGGCCCCCAAATTCCTGGCTGGAGGTGCCAAGATGTGGGCTCTGGGATGGGCTTTGCAGCAGAGTAATCAGATGGACTGTGTAAGGATAGCTGCTATTCACAGTAGCCACAAACTGGAAAAATGTAGTCCATCACACCAGGGAACGTTACACAGCCATGAAAGTGACACCCCGACACTGGCCACCATGAACACGGACCTTAAAAACCTCATACTGATTAGAGAGTCCAGACACAAAGGTCACACTGTGTGTGATCCCTGATGTGACATGTCCAGAGCAGGTGCATCCACAGATAGTGGATTCAGGATGTCAGGCATTGGGAAGGGGATGGAGGAGTGTTCCTGCAGACAGGTTCCACATGGGGATGGAAAATTCTGGAACTAGATGAGGGGGGTGGTTGCAAAACATGGTGAACGCACTTAATGGCTAAAGTGGTAAGTTTTCTGTTCTGTGTATTTATCATAATTTAAAAAATGCTCTGGTGGAGGCATGTATGAAATGAGAAACAAATGGAGGATAAATACAGGCAGAAATTTTTTTTGCAAATGCAGAAAATAGCTTATGAAGGAAAAGCGAAAAATTGATAACAGTGCTGGGAGTGTGATATGGGGGTGAAGGGAGGACACTTTCTGCACCTCAACTACTCAGACATAAATACGACATGTGCATTTTCCTTTTTAAAAATGGTTGTCTTGGTGGGCCCTGATGGAGCAGTGATTATGTTCAATGGCCTCTAAATGAACTGAAGTCACATATCCCTGGGTTCAAGTCCCGGACTGGGGGAAAACAACCAGTATGAACAACTAAATAAAAATACAATAAAGTGCTTCCTTAAAAAAATTGTGGGCTTGGCATGCCCTGATGGAGCAGTCATTAGGTCAGTTGCCACTGAAGGAGCACAGGTCACATAACCCTGGGTTCGAGTCCCAGTTTCGCGTGCAGGGGAACAATCAGTGTGAACAACTAAACAAACATCAAATGCTTCTTCCTGGTCTCTTTTTCTGCCTTTATGCCTATTTGCCTTCATTCCCGCCTGCACCTTTCCTTTACAAATAAATAAGCAGTGATCAAGGCACACCCTAATGATCTAGTGGATAAGGCCACCGGGGAGGGACATAGTCCACATACATTCCAAGGACCTGCATCTGAGACCCGGGGTTGGAAGGAGCAACCAAGATGAACTAAATAATATAAACAAATGCTAATTTCCTGCCTGCCTGCCTGGCTACTCATCTTTATTTCTGCATGCACCTTTTCTTAAAAAAAAAAAAAAAAAAAAAACCAACAAATTGCATGGCATTCACCATCGTCACCACTTCTATAAATAGCTTGGGGGCATTCAACAGGTTTGCAACCATCCCTACCAGAATCTATCCTCTTCCCCACCTGAAACTTCATCCCAGTGAGCACTGACTCCCTCTCCCACCACTGGTCCCACCATCAACTCTCTTCCTGCATGAGATTCTTACAAGGTCCTTCTGGGAGTGGGTCACATGGGATAAAGTGGTTGCCATCCACTTAAGGAACATGGCCCATGCTCCTCCCTGGAGTCTCCAATTCTGACTCTGGTAGATGAAAACAGACAAGGTCACCCCCAAACACCAGCCCACCTTCCCTCAAGTAGAACTCTGTAGTTCCTGTGCCCTGAGATGCCAAGGCCAATGGCTCCAGGCCTCCTGGAGAGGAAGGGACAGGCCTGACCACCAAGACCTTGATTCATGATGGTATCTGTACTTTCGTCTTCTCAATAGAGACATGGACACACTTGGATGTTCTGGGGAAACCTCACATGATGTCCTCTGGGTACATCAGCCTCAGTGGTGTTCCCAAGCTTGGGGACACCTAGATCCACCAACCAAGTCCAGGATAATGGAAACAGAAAGGGAAACCAGAGAAGAGTAATTGTGATGACCCCGGAGTGTCCAGTCTGCCCCTAGTCCTGAGGGGCCCCCAGATGGCCTGTGATAGACTTTGTTCTGAATTTGTATCCCAAGTCGGTTACTTTTGTGGGGAGAAGATGTCGAAACACAACTCATTCACATTTTGTTTAGGGTGTTTTTTTTTTTTTTAAAGGAAAGGTACAGACGGGAATGAAGAGATAGGAAAGAGAGGAGGAAGAAACACTGCTTGCCCTTCTCTTTAAAAACAAAAAATTAAATTGAACTGCAAAAAGAGGAGCATTGGTTCTTGTGAGGGGGAAGAATGAGGGGCAATGAGGCTTCAGGCACTCAGCTATCAGTTATGGATTCAGCCATGGAGAGATGGCCTTGTTTGTACCTGATTCACATTACTCTGGCTTTGCCATCCCAGAAGCTGCCCAGTGGAGCCCTCCAACTAGTTGAACTTGGGCTCTGTGTCCACGACTGAGGAGGATGAGCCGCCGTTAGTCTCAGCTGATGTGCAAACCCTCATGCTTCTGCTCCTCCAGGCCACAGTCGGGAAGGCTTAAATATGCAGAGGAGCAGTGATAACATGGTGTAAACCAGGTGATCAGAACAAGATGGAGAAGGTCAAAGTAGGAGAGAATAATTAGATGCCTGAGGGTAAAAGTTCACGCACCAGGTGTGCCTTCCTGCCAATCTTGTCAGTTTCAGGGGACAAAGTCCAAACTCCAAATGGATTAAGCAATAAAGGTCTCCCCTAAATGAAAAGTCATACTGAGTAGCTTCAGGTCGAGCTAGATCCAGGGGCTCTAATCCTGCCTCCTTTTTCACCCCTGAGCTCAGCATCTGTCGGCTCCCACTTGGAGACATAGGTTTCCAGACCACTCCGGAGCACGTGGCTTTCACTACTCTCTTTGGAGACCCTCCAACTCTCTCCCCATCAAGATAGCACCCACAGGAGAGACTAATTGGTCATGATAGATCACATGCAACTCCTTTCACCAATCACTATGGCCTGAGGGGGAGGAAACCTCTGATTGGCCATCCTTTTGTTGGAGGAAAAAACTGCAGTGACAGCGATCTGCCACGTGGAGTCACCCAAGTGAAGTTTTCAAAGTGAATGAGGGTGTAGAGAAAGGCTTCCATTGAAAAGTTTAGAAAAGTCAGAGGCATGAGCCTGCACCCATTTTTTTCTTCTTCCTACTTCCGTCGCCACATTGATGCAGGGACACCTCATGGGATCATGTTTCTGTTGCCTTCACCCTTGGCAAACAAGGCGTGACTGCCACCATGGTCTCCTCTACCCAGACTTGCCCATGTCCCAGACTTGGCCAGTGCCCCCTGGGAGCAGCCCTGGGCCTTGGAGAATGCCTGGACCTTGAGTAGCAACCTGGGAGATGTGTACTGTCCCCTGTGGTCCCCAGTGGGACTGACACCCAATTACCCTTCCCCTTCCATTACCTATTCACTGGTGCACCCTGCAAGGATCCTTGTCTCCCTGAATCAGGTGTCTACCCTCAGTGGAGGCCTCCTGGGGTCACCTGAATATCCAACCTGCCTGAGGCCTCCTCTCTGTGTCAGCATCTGTAGAAGGGGGATGCTCACATTAAGACAGGAGGTTGACAGGCTAGGGCTGCGAGTGCTCAGATCTTTAAACCAGGTTCCAGATTTGACCGGGGAGCACACCCAAGCCACTCAGCTCTTTTGTAGCAGAGGAGGACAGCTAGACAGCTACAGTTACCATGTCCTGGAAGGGAGGTTTTCAAGCCCTTTTGGCTGGAAAGAGGCTGTATTGTGGGTTCTTTTGACATAGTGATTGCATCAAACACAAGTCACAATGGGTTCAGTAGTTTGCAGATTTGGTCATGTGTGGGCATGCGTTTTCTAGCCTCCCACCTTGCTTAAATGGGGTTCTGAATGCTCATGATCGCGGGTCCATCCTTTCCCGCCCATATCTCTGACACCTAATATCCAGGAATCTGACTGAAAAAAACGGCGCATCAAGGACTCCCCACTCCAGCTCTGAGAAGCACTGTCTTTTCAGCTGGAAGAACCAGCCCTGGGCTTGGGAAGAAAAGGCTCTGGGGACAATGCCCAGACTCAGAAGGCTTAGGGAAGGGGAGTCTCCAGGGGAGGCCACCTGTAGGTCACTTTCAGGAAAATGGAACCCTCCTCTAAGGTTTCCCTGCTAGGCCGCTCCTGGGAATCTCGTGTAGCCCTGCCCACGAGTGTGTTAAAACTACATGCTAGGTTCCCTAGAACCATTCAGATAGATGTCTATGTTCAAAGGACTCATAACTAATACTCGATGTAGTAAGTTGAGTGGTGTGGCCAAAAAGAAATGTTCTAATGTAGCTCAGATAAATCCCAACTCTCAGGTACTTGTGAATGTGACCTTATTTGAAATAAGGTCTTTGCACGAGTTCTTAAAAGTTCAAAGTAAGTTTTTCTTGGAGGTAGGGGGATCTTCTAACAAGAAAAAGCGGTGTCTTTACAGGAGAAAGGAGAGGAAGGTTAGAGACGCAGAGATGGCAGAAAGTCACAGGAAGGCAGAGGCAGAGACTGGGGTGAGGTCTACAAACAAGCCAAGAGGCGTCTTCAGAAGGAACCGACCTTGCAGGCACTCTATTTCAAACTTTAAAGGGAGTCCTTTTTTTTTTTTTTCAATTTGCTTTGGTGGCCCAGGGAAGCGAATATATTAGCCTTTTTAGTTTAGTGTCTCTGATAGTCTCCAGGAGAGCCAGGTGTGTTCACTTGTTTCTAGAGGCACGAACACAGTAGGAGCTTGCAAAATACTTGTTTTATATGCCAGTTAAGGGTTTAGTGTGTGTCGGGTGTTGCTTGAAGTGATTTTACGTGGCTTACTTCACTTCAGCCTCACTGCAGTCTTCTAGAACAGACACCACACTGCACCCATTTTACAGGGGAATATACTGAAGCTCAGAGGCGCAGAGCGGGGCTTCCAGCCTGTAAAAAAGACATGTGCTGGATGAAAGTCAACTACAATAATGAGATTAACAAGATTCGCGCCAATGGGCGTCATCAAGCACGATCTAATAACCACCGAGTCGCGGTGTGTCCAACAGCAACGCAAATGATGTGACACGCCCCGCCCGCAGAGAGGAGCCTAGGAGAGCGCTGAGATGCCTCTGCGCATGTGCCATAGCCGCAAGGTCTTCTGCGCAGGGGCCCATCGCCCCGACCCCTTTTGCAGCACTCACCGCGGCACTTTACGGCTCTTTTCCTATTCCTCCAGCGGGAACATGGCCCACCTCGCCCCTCGGCCCGCGCAGACCCCGCCCTCCTCTGTGTGGATTGGGTGGCCATCCGTCAAGCCCGCGCTTATTGGCTCGCGCCGCTGTCACTCCATTTCAGCCTGGTGGCGCGCGGCGGGGCGACTACGGGCGGTAGCCGGAGCAGCCGCGGTGACGGAAGTGGCCCGTTGTCCCGGTTCCCGCCGACACCATGGTGAGGGCCTGAATGGCTGGGAGCGGGTCGCGCCTCCAGAATGGCAGGAGCTGGGGCGAGGCCACACGGGCCAGCACGCCGACTGCCCGCGCGAGAAAACTGAGGTCGGAGGGGGTGGGGTGCTGAGCGACCCGTCTGCAGGTCCGGAGCTGCGTGCTGGCTCGAGACCCCACACGGAGCCAGTTCAGGGAGCTTCAGGGCTGCATGTCCGCGGCACAGTCTTTTGGGCCCCTGGTTTTGAGGCTAAAGCTAGGCACAGAGAGGGCGTTTGCTCTCCTGGAGTCACACAGCATGTGGTGTCAGGGGCTTTGAGCCGGGTCTGGCCGACTGCATCCTCCAGAGGGAGTTGTTGAGGCCCTGGCCGGAAGACCCTCCAAGACTGGCACCCGCGGACCGCGGAATGTCAGGTCCTCCCAGTGTACTGACAAGGCAGGGGAGGCCTCCACGGAGGAGTTTGGAATGGAGACGGCCACGCGTGGTTCTCAGGGCTGGCGCGAAGTCCGCTGGCCGGCCGAGCTGGGATTCGGAGGAGGGAGCAGGCCCTTTTCGGGAGGACATCCCTCTGCCAACCTCCATGGGGCAGAATCTTTGTGTTGAACCCAATATATTCCCGACCCACATTAAATGAAAGGAGTAGCTTAGACCCCCGGCTCCCCTTAGGGTTACCTAGAACTTGTCTGCGATGCTAAGTTAGGACTCACTGTACAAACTTCTCTCCTTCCTTCAGTGGGAACAGCGTCCTAGGAGTTGGCCAGGTCTGTCCCTCCCGATTCCCTGTGGTCAGGTCCTGTGTGTGAAGGGGCCCCCCACAGCTGCCTGAATTGGAGGACCAGACTCCAAACTTTTGAGAAAGTCCAGAAGAACTTCACTTTCTTGAACCTGTTTCCCAGCTCTGGAGAGCCTATCACCTAACCAGGTCCTAAGTTCTCGGGTTCCCTATACTGAGGACAGGATGGGCAGATGTGGCCACCTTCCTCTCTGTATCTGAGGGGTGATGTGAGAGAAGGCTTTCCACCGTGTTTGTTCAGTGCGTATTTATTGAGTCCTCACATGCCTGGCCCCATGCTTGTAGCTGGTTGGGATCCACACCCTTGAGTTTTCCAGTCTGGCAGGAGGGTAATAAACAAGTTAATTAGCGGTCAGCATATTGCATCCCTATGAATAAAGGGTTCAAGGGAGGGGCCACCTGGGTGGAACACTCATTTCCCTGTGGGGTTACCACAAGGGCCTGGTAGAGGAGGTGACAGCAACTGGGGGACCAGCACCTCAGAACAGGATGGGCAGCAGGAACATGGGTGCCTGGCCACAGAACCTCAGGCCAGGAAGGGGATGTGTACAGGTGCTGGTCTGCTGAGAGGGTGTAACCTGTTTATGTGCGGCTGTTTGGATGCTGCATGGCTATCTGGGGTTCCTTGTGTGGGCCCTACACAGGTTTCTGGGATCCTCTGCTTCTAGAACTTGAGGTGGGTCCCAGGCAGCTTCCTGCTCTGACCCTAGTCCTTCATTCTCACTCTTTGGGCCTAGTCCCCCAACCCCTCTCCAGGTGGCCCTGGAGGAGAACCTAGGCATGGCCTTGTCCTGGTGCAGAGTCTGTCCGCAGCCTCTCCATCTAGGAGGTGCCTGGACTGAGGTCCCCACAGCTCACTGCTCTGTTCTGACCCTTGCAGATGGGGCAGCAGGAGCCCTTCCTCCTGCTTGGGCTCAGATCCAGTGCAGGAAGCAGCAAGAGCTGTGCTTCCTGCCAGCCGGCCTCCTGGCAGCTCTTCCCAGAAAAGGCCCCAGGACTATGGGGTCCCCCTCTCAGACCCCCCCCCCCACCTCCGTGAGGAGCCAGGGCATCCTCACCTGCAAAAGTAGCTGTCCTGAGGGCAGCCTAACTCCCCTGCACAGAGCAGTGGTTCCCCAATTTGGGCCAAAAGTTGCCGCACAGGGAGGCCCTGTGTTTGTCATTAGCTTCTCCAAGGCCAACCAGAGAGGGATCACTGATGCCAGGACCACCACCCACACCCCCAGTACTGGAGATCCAGGGGTAGGTCGGGACTTATATCCCCAAACAAAAACAAAACAAGGCTCCATCTATATTTGTTGTAAAAGAAATTGACTAATTGTGGAAGGAGAGATATATCATCTGTGAGGGCCTGGCTTGGGGACCCCAGCTCAGCCTGGCTTCTGGACCTGGACAGCAGGTCAGGCCAGCTTTGTCCCTGACAACTCTGGTGCTGGCCTCTGTCTCCCAGTCTGTGAGATGGGTGTGGCAGTAACCAGAGCAGGAGGTGGCTGCGTCTCAGCGGTCACAGTGATGCTGTGTGGGGCTGCGCCCTGTCCTGAGCATGGGGTCAGATATGTGGTTGATGGGAGTCTGCTCGGGGGTCCAGTGGCCAGTTCCATGTCTATCTTCCTCTCAGCTTCCTCTGTCACTGCTGAAGACGGCCCAGAATCACCCCATGGTGAGTACCTGCCAGAGCATAGCACCCCCACCTGCTCTACAACCAGTGCTCCCCCTGCCCCACATGTCTAGCTCAGGACAAATCAGACACTTGAGATCCAAAAAGTGGAGCCCCTTTCCTTCCTGGCCTCATGGACGTAAACAAATGCGTCCTCCCTCAACTGCCTTTGACCTTAAGACATAGTGTGGTAGGTGGCTCAGGCGCTAAGCCTTCAAGAACAACCAAAATAATAAAAGTGCTTCATCCTCTTTTCCTTTTTTTAAAAGAGAGGAAGAACCATCCTTGTTTGTTTCGGTTTTTCACCTGGTTGGGTCTGACACCTGGCTGTCTGCAGCTCATGTGCTAGTGTCTCAGCCACCTGAACCACAGGGGTGCGCCCCTGTTCCTTCCTTAAAGTGCTAAAAAGTGGATTCTGTTTTTCTTGGGTTTAAAACAAATTCAGATATAATTCATTTGCCACTCAACCTTCTTAAAAGCACAATTCAGGGGCCTGCAGCACACTCACCGTGTGGTGCAACCACCCTCTCCGTCTGGTCCAGAACATTCCATTCCCACAAGTCCTGTCCCCAGGACCATCCCTCCCTCCCCTCCCCAAATCTGTTACCTGCGGATGGACCTGTTCTGAACGTGTCACACGAGGAATCACGTGGTATGGCTTTGTGTCTGCCCTCTCTCGTCAGCATGGTTTTCAGGGTTTGTTCCTGTGGTGGCAAGTGTCAGGGCGTTACTCCTTTTCACACTGTGGTGTCCACTGTGGGAGGACACTTTCTGTTGTCACTCACTAGCGGACATCTAGGTTAAACAGTTAACTGCAGAAACGTTCTAGTACACGTCTTTGGATGAGTGTGTCTCTGTGTTTCTTGGGTAGATATCAAAAGTAGGTTTCTTATTAAACATCAGAACCACTGCTACTTAGGCGCTTTCTCCAAACATATCAGAATAGTTAAGTGTTATTGCAGAAGTGTCCACACCACCACAACTCAACCATGTGTCAAAGGGGTGCCTGCTGGGCTCCTGGGCTCCCAGTCAGTACCCACTTCATCATAAATGTGCTTGTCCTTTGCAAGTAGGTAGGGGAATCTTAGGAGTACCAGAAGTGGGCTTACTGTGGGGACCCCAGTGCCCACCCTTGTGTCTTGTAAGAAGGGCCTGGGCTTGCGCTGTGGTTCCTCCCCCTCACATGCCCACACACACCAACTTGGGCCCCTTTCTGCCAGTTGGTGGAGCTCAAAAATGGGGAGACGTACAATGGACACCTAGTGAGCTGTGACAACTGGATGAACATCAACCTGCGTGAGGTCATCTGCACTTCCAGGGTGAGTGCCTGGCTCATGGGAAGGTGGGGTCACAGGAGGCAGTGGGCTGGGTCCTCAGACTGTGTAGGGTTGGGGTGGGGCTTTGGAATAGGTGGGTCTTGGCGTTGTGGTTTATGGTGGTACCTCGTAGCGTGGGGTCTGAGGGATTGGATTGGAGGAGTATTTGTGAAAGAGGTGGAGTCTTTGCTGGGTGTGGCTATCCAAGGGACTCTGGATGGAGTGGGACCTCGGAGGCTGGAACCTGAGGAACTTTTTTGGAGGGGTGGAGCTTATGGAAGGGGTGAGTGGTACTGTAGAAGGTTCAGTCTTGGCTTGGGCCTGACGGACTGCTCAGGATGGAAGGCAGGACCAAGGAGAGATGCGCCAAGCCCCCAGGTGCTAGGGGACACTTCCCCAGTGCCACAGGTGCCACCCCTGACCAAGAAGGGCTTGCTGAATCTGGCTACAGATCTCTCTGGGCACCTGTGGCCTCCAGGGCAGGCCTGACTGCCTCACCTTTCCTCTGACTTGGAAGGTCACTGGCCCTACTGCCATGGTGGTGTGACCTCATGATCCAGGCCACTAGGAGGTGAGGGTAGGCCTGTGGCCCTATAAACCAGGAGGTGCAGGACCTGGGCTGGGCTGCCCTCAGAGCCACACAGAGGAGGGCAGTGGTCCCTTAGGGTGACTGCCCTGGGCATGGTGCTGGGGCATCTTCTGCCTCTAGTCTGTCCCCTGATGGCAATAGGAGGAAGGCACTGTCCCAGTGGTGGGTCATGTTCCAGGCTTGCCTCAGAGTACAGCAGGGCCCCTGGTGGCCCAGTTCCATCTTGTCCTTCACACCCAGACAGGTGGGTTTGACTCAGTCTACACACCTCCGTGCCCTGCCTTTGGTGCAGGCATCTTGGGGGTTCCATGCCAGCCTACTAGCTTCCGCCCGTTGGCTCTTTACCTGCCTCCTGGCAGTGGGCGTGCGGCTGGTGTCAGCGTGACCGGCAGCTGGTTCCACAATGTGTGGTTAAGTGTGTGTCATGCACTTGGCTGGTTTTGTGTGGGACCTGGAGCCACCAGTCTCTACAGTCACCGAGACCAGATGGATGGCCCCCTGGGCGCACTCTTTCTGTGACCCTGAGTTTGGCAGGAGCAGCTACGTCCTCATCTGTAAGTGGTGGTGGTAGGGTGCAAAGACGGCCTTTCTTTGACTGAGTGACCAACCCAGGCCCAGCCCAGAGCTGCAGGTCCTTTTCCTGGCTGGACCTTGCATCCCTCTGAGCTTGGCCCCTCATCTTCCCTTTCTGGGAAAAGCATACCCTTAGGCCTTCCAGGGTCCCCATGAGGGGTGCGGGCATGTGCATATGTCCCCAGGAATCGGCCCTCAAACATTCCTTTGGTCCCCATCATGCAGCTTCCCAGGGCCAGGCCAACAATGGCATCAGACGGGGGCTCAGGGTAGCTGGAGGCAAGACCAATAGTGGGTGGGAGTTGGCGGACCAGGAAAGGCAGGCAGGAACTGTGGGTGCAGAGTGCTCGGGCCAAGAAGACTGTTGTGTGCATTCCAGAAAGTTCCATCTGGAAGGCAAGTCGAGGGCCAAGAGCACAGCCAGGGTGGGGCCGCATTGTGGGCCCTTGGGAACCTTGCTGAGGATGTGGACCTCACCCTTGGGCCAAGGGTTCTGAGCAGGGAGGTGCAGAGCCATTTCTTCAGGAGTGGGGGAGGAGAGGGCTGTGGGAAGGGGTGGGGCTGATGGGAGAGGCCCTGGTCAGAAGGGGGGATATGGGAGCCTTGTGTGGGTCACAGTGGTCGAGGTCCCAAGCCTGCAACCTTGCAGCCCTTCTCCAGCCTCTGAGCTTCCCCTGTGACACTGGTATGCTGGGGCGCTGTCTCCAGGGCGTCTCTCCAGCCACAGGGTTCTTGTCCTGCTCATGGACTTGGGAAGAGTTCATGCAAGAGTGTCCCAGAGGGGGTTCTGTGGGGCTGGGGGTGGAGCTGGGCTGTCAGTAAAGCACCCTCCTGCTCCCCTGTCCCAGGTCAGGCCAGGGTGGGGACAGGGCCATGAGGGGATCTGAGCTGCCCCACCCTGCAGGATGGGGACAAGTTCTGGCGGATGCCTGAGTGCTACATCCGGGGCAGCACCATCAAGTACCTGCGCATCCCTGATGAGATCATCGACATGGTCAAGGAGGAGGTAGTGGCCAAGGGCCGTGGCCGTGGAGGCCTGCAGCAGCAGAAGCAGCAGAAAGGCCGAGGACTGGGTGGCACTGGACGAGGTAGGCTGCACTCTCCCTGTTCCTGTCACTCTGTGGGCCTGAGCCTGCATGAGGAGCTTGGGGGCTGTGACTCACAGGGCTCCTCTAACCCCGGAGTTTGGTGAGTTGGGGGTGTGGGGCAGAGCTGACTCTTTCCTGGCCATGGTTCTCAGACCCCGGCCTGTCCTTTTCCAGGGCCAAACCCTTGGTGCCGGGTCCATACATGGGGAACTACTGGCGGAGGCTTGCTAGGACCCCTAAACAACCAGGCCGACGCACAGCTGGTCTTGCCGCAAAGCTCAGCTGGCATTAGTCCTGGGGGGAAGGGCTGTGCACATGTCTCACTGTTCCTGTGCTGCTGGTCCTTTCAGGACCTCCCTAGGGGCTGCCCACTGCCCTGGCTCTGGGTACACCTCCTGGGCATCCGCTGGTTGGATGCTACAGGCTCCCAGCCCTCCAGGTAGATCTGTACACCGCTTATGGAAGGACTGACACTGCCCTCTGCCCTGCAGGTGTGTTCGGTGGCCGAGGCAGAGGCGGGCTCCCAGGCACGGGCAGAGGTCAGCCAGAGAAGAAGCCAGGCAGGCAGGCCGGCAAGCAGTGAGCCACCCGGGGGCCAAGCGGCACTCTGTCATTTTTCTGTTCCAGTCACATCTACAACCAAGAGGCTGGTGCTTGTCTCTGTTGGAAATGTCCTGCAGGGTTTTTGTTTTGTGAAAGCACAGCCACCCAATTCTGGAAGGTTCTAAGTGTTTACTGTGTCTTTAAAGCCGAACTCTTGTTTTAAGGGCAGGTGTCTTCCAAATAGCTTTCCGTTGCATTTGGTGTGGGGTCACCAAATTTGGTGTGCATTTGCAGTGAACAGATGAATTATTTTAAGCTGTTTTCCCAAGAGTGACAACTCAGGGCTCTCTGAAGGGCCCCAGGACCACCTTGCATACCAGACAGGACGGGCATGGGGCCTCAGGATGTCAGAGGCTGCTTTTCTTCCATGTTACACAAATAAAGACAAAGGCACTGACAGACTGCACGCCCTCATTCCTTTGGAGCTCCTAGCCTGCCTGAAGATCTCTGGAAACCAGGCAGTTCCTGCTCAGGGCTGCCATTCCCACGGGGAAGCTTTCCCTATGCGGGGTCCTGTCCCTTGAGGTCCTCTGGCAATGGGGTCCCTCTTGGAGAATGAGAGAACCTGTGTACATGACCTGCACAGCAGAGGTCAGAGGTCATCCAGAATCTGAAGTCCCTCCAGGAAGGTTTCTGAGCCTCAGCTGCCTGCGCAGGCCAGTGCCTGGATGAGGGCCCTCAGGTTTGCAGAGGGTGACCAGCCTGTGAACAGTCTCCTCGAGTATGGGGAGCTGGGCTCTGGTGGGCAGCTGCCACAGCCACTTCTTGAGACCTGCTTCCAGGGGTGAGTGGAAGCTGTGCCTCCACCCACCCTGTGCACCCCACAGTGGGACCCACAGCGTTTTGGGTGGGGGCAGGGTTGTTTGATCCAGCAAGCCCCAGTCCTGGGAACCTCCTTATTGGAGATGGAGCTGTGGGAGCCAGCCCCTCCCCACCCCCTGGAACCTTGAAGCCAGGGCTTGGGGTTGCCACCCCTTCCTGCTCCCACTTGCCCACTCTACTCATCCAGTGCTCAGGTGCCCTCCCGGTCTGGTTCCTGCTGGGCTCTGCACCACTTGTAGGCTTCTGGAAAGTTTTCCTGTGTCTCTGTCTCGCTGGTTGGTATCAGGTACTAGTATCTCCTCAACAAGAAGAGAAGTACCTGCCAGGCTCTCTGATGCCTTTGCATGACCCCAGCTGCAGGCAATGTCCAGGTGACTCAGCTAGACTGCCTTGACCTTCCAGGTAGAGTGCAGAGGGCTCTCTAGGAGTCCCTCCTCTCATCGGCTGCTCCCAGGCCCTTCTTGGTACTTGTGTACCCAAGGGCTCAGTACTGGCCTATCTGGACAGGACCAAAAACCCACAGTACAGTTGGAGCAGTGAGGGCAGGAAATGAGGCAGATGGTGAGGGCAGTCAGCAGGTTCCTGGGACCATGGCTGGCAGGCACAGAGAGGGCAAGTGGCTACCCAGGGCGCATAGCTCTGGGTTGCTGGGTCCGTGAGCCTGGAGACTTTGCCCCTTCTTACACCTCAGGTGTGACAATGCAGACTTAGCAGGGACAGCTGCCTAAAATCCACTCCCTGACCATGGCTTCAGTGGAAGGGCAGGTCTCGATTGCTGCCTTCAGTTTCCCCACCAGATCTGACAACAGCCTCCACCGACTGCAAGGGCGCTGGTGCACAGCAGACACTGTTCTTGAAAGCAGCTAAGCATGCTGCTTCATCCAATACTGTGGGTGTCTTGAAGTTCACTGGCTGGGCCAGGGGCTCTGTGCTGCCCATCCTGGCCAGGCCTCTGTCCTCTACTCATGGGCTGGCACCAGGTGTCCAGCCCACCCGTGAGCCGTCACCTCAAAGGCGCCGACCAGACCCAGTGAACCCCCATCCTGGCCTGTGCCCTGCTACCCCGTGATGACTCACCCCTGCCCCACCTCCACTGGAAGCGGCCCCAGAATAGTCACCCCACTCACTGCTGGGAGTGGTTGTGGACATACTTCAGGGCTGCGTTCAGCACCTAAAAATACACAGCCGTCCTGTGGCCCTCCCTCATTCTTCTCTGCCCCTTCAAACCAGCCATGTAAACACTGACCCCTTTGTCCTGCGACCTTTGAATATCCCTGAAAGCAGGACTGGGGTGTCCCCGACTACATGTGTCCCTCCTTTACCAGCCTTCCCTTTTCCCATGGAAAGTCTTCACTGGTTTCCAATAACCCTCTGGAAGCGTTCTCCAGCTGGTTTCTTGGAGAGGATGAAGGGGCACAGAACTGCTTTCCAGGACAATTTCCAAACAGTAGTTTCCCTACAAAATGAGGAAAACTTGCTATTTGTGGGATCCCAGCCGGAGCAGGTTCTATCACCTACCCCGCCCACAGGGCCCGTGGGGTCTTAGGTCTTTCTGCCTCCCCTGGTGGTGGTGGTGGTGGGGTGCATTCTTACCTTCCATGACACCCATATGCCCCCCTACCCTCCTTGTTCTCTTTCCTCACCCCCACGACCCTGAACGTTCTGGGACTGGAGGTGGATGATGCCCCAGCATGAGACCCCCCAATAGCAGGAGCAGCGGGTACAAAGGCCCAAGGCTGGGTGAGCAGAGCTTCTGGTGCTGAGAGCTAGCCATGATTAAAATTAAAGTCCACTTGGTTCAAATAGATTGCCTTTGCTTTTACTCAAAGCCCGCCCCCTCCCTTTTTTTCCAAGGAAGGGAGAGGAAGAAGCATATTCATTTATTTTGGGTTTTCACTCCAGCCCTGGGTCCTAGGGTTTTTACATCATCTGCACATCAGCATCTCAGCCACAAGGGCGAGCCTACAGTTATTTTGGAAAAACATCTAATATTGAATTATGTTCATGAACATAAAATTCACCATTTAAAGCACATAATTCAGGGGTATTTAGGACACTCACCATAATATGCATTCATCCCCTGTCTGGTTCCAGAACATTCCACCCTACAAGAAGCCCTATCCCTAGGAGCACCTCTCCCTCCCCTCCTCCCTCTGGGTGTGCCAGTTCTGGACATGTCACATCAGGGCTCAGACACTGTGGTCTTTGTGACTTATCACCGTGAGGTTTTCAAGGTTCATGCCTGTGGTGGCAAGTGTCAGGTGTCACTCCCTGCTCATGGACAAGTAATATTCTGCTGGGTGATGGACATGCTGTGTACCCCCTAAGGAGTGTCTGGGGAACACCCATTGTGCAACAGGCACAGAGCACTTTGTGCCTACTCCTCTGTGGTGTGCTGTGACCACATACCCATTTCACAGTGGGTAATAAGGCCCAGACAGGCTGCAAGAATCTCAAAAGAACCACAGGCCATCTCTTAGGTGTTTCTACCCAGGAGATGGGGATAGAGACAGTTAAAAAGAGAATTAAGAATTAAAGACTGTCAACATCATGGGGAGGTCCTTGGTTTCTCAGGCAGCAAGACCAGCTGTGCAAGGGCCCTGAGGCAAGTGAGCAGCTAGCTCTGTGCACACATTCGTGTGAACATGGGTTGTATCTCTACAGTGAAACAAGTGGGCCGGGCAGCAGCTGGCATGAGCAGGGGTGTGGGTTGAGAGAGACAGGCTGAAAGAGACAGGGTGTTTGTGGGGACAATAGCAGGGAGAGGAGGGGCCTCTATAATTCCAGACCTGGGCCCAAGGGGCCTCAAGATCTGTTCCTCACTCATGTTTCCCCAGCCCTCTCTCAATTCCCTGACTGCAACCATGGTGGGTGCAGAATGAGTGACCTGTAAATGGTGGGTGGGTGCAGGAATGGAGAGATAGGTGTTTATGGAGAGATGGGTGGTCAGTGAATAGGTGTGTGGGTGAATAGATTGGTGGATGCTTGAATGGGTGGATGTGTGAATAGAGGAAAGAAGCCCTGGCTCCCAGGTCAAGGCCATGAGAGCAGCATCTCCCATCATGCTGCAAGTGGATAAATGGGGAATTTATCCAGCGCCCCCTGGGATCTTGGTCACCCCAGTCTCAGAAGAACCCCCAGAGTGGAGGATTAAGGCGCTGAGAGCACAGGGGCGGGCTAGCTGGGTACCAGATGCCACTACCTGCCTCTGCCTCTGAGTCAGTGTTGTCATGGCAACTCAGGCCCTGCTGGATGCTCCTGGATACATCCCCATCACTCAGCTGCCTCCTCACAGGGGCAGGGGCAGGGGCAGGGGAAGAGGAAGAGGGGGCAACTATTTTTACTTAGGCTGTGGGAAGTGCCCAAGGACCACAGTTCCCATCTCCCAACCCTGTCAGTTCCTCCATCTCAAGCTCCCTTTCCCTGCAGAGGGCGGAGATGATGTTACATGAGGGAAAAGCATGGGTGATGGCTGGGTAGTTGGATGGTTTAGTGGACAGACCCAGGAGATGACAGGTTGAAGCAGGGAGCTACAGAGGTGTGGGGGTGGCAAGGTTGCACTTATCTTGGGCAGAAGACTGGTCCTTTGCCTGCTCTGAAACACATACTGGTGGGGAAACTGAGGTAGGGAGGGTAGTAGACAGGCTCCTGGGCTAACAAGGACTCGAACCCCCTCCCATCGCTGCTAACTATCTGGGTGCCCCTGTATCCCCACCCACCCCACATCCCCCCAATTCCTCCTGTCCCCAACTCTAGGTTTCCTGGGTCTCCTCCAGCATACAGCTTTCCAGGGCCTTTGCACATGCTGTTCTGGCTTTTAGGGACAGGCTCTGGCAGGCACCTCCTTTGCTCCCAGGTGTCCCAAACCCTCTGCATACCCATGGCCCCTGCTGAGATTTGTTCATAACTTTTCTAATGGCCTGAAGTTATCTCTCCCGTCCCCCCAGTTCCCACCTTGAGCACATGGGGTCCTCCCAGGTCCCTCAGTTTAACAAATTCCATGGTGACAGTAACCAGGGTGTGGAGGGAAGGAGTCAGGTGGTAAAATGTCAGTGTCTGCCT
This sequence comes from Solenodon paradoxus, assembly GCA_004363575.1. Lineage (NCBI taxonomy): Eukaryota > Metazoa > Chordata > Mammalia > Eulipotyphla > Solenodontidae > Solenodon > Solenodon paradoxus. The sequence goes on along the minus strand of RJWH01004268.1, from coordinate 4,462 downwards.
CACAGGGATGGAGTGGGTATTTGGGGTGCCTACTACCACAGTCCTTCCAGAGGTCAGTGGCTCAGCCAGGTCAGGTGGGATCCTCCAGTTTCTGGACATCCAGTGGATCCTCAATGACCACACACACTCATGGTCCTGGGGGCCACCTTATCTGCCACCACCCTGCTGCCCTGGGGGATGAGCCATCTATCTTCCAGGCAGACTCACAAGGCTGACCCACCCAGCCAAGGGATGTGGGTCCCAGTGGAAAACACAGACAGATGTCAATGAAACCTTGTTTCCCTGTTTGTCTCCAGATGAGTGATCTCTATTCTCTGGCTTGTCCTCCCTCCCACCTATCTCCTTCATCTCTGCTTCCTTACTTTGTTTATCTGCTGATACTATCTCCTATTTCTCTGCTTCGGTTCCTATTGGTGGCCCTGAATCTCTGGGCCGGTCCTTGACCTCCACATACCCATTCATCAAATGGGCTGGTCCAGGGCCTATCCCTGAGCTGAAGGGCGCTAGGCAGCCCAGCAGAGCCCGGCAGTTACAGGGTTAAACGTGCCGCCCATTCCCCCGGTAGCCCTGCCTTTAATTAGCGCCCCGTCCCGGCCGGAGGAGGGGGAGAGTTGGCAGGAAGGGCCGAGAGGGGGCGGAACCAGGCGGGGTCCCAGGATTCGAATCTCACCTCCCTTGTCCTTCGGTTCCTTCCCGGCCCAGGGCCCGGCGCGTGAAGGCCCTCACCTCAGCTTCTTCCCCATGTTTGGTTGGGGAAACTGAGACCTGTGCAAGTGCGGCGGTCAGCCAGAGCACCGTTCGGGACCTCCTGGTGTTTACTTGAGCTGTTTTCTGGGAATTTGGTGCTCTGGGAAGCAAACCCCAGCTACCTATCTGTCCCAACCGGGCGATCCTGCGGGGCGGTGGGGTGTGAATGAGACAAGCGAAAGTGTGGGACGTAAGCGGGCTGGGTCTGGGGGGTTCGCTTCTCCCCGTGCCTCAGTTTCTCCCATCCCCTCTTCTCTCTGGTGGCCCGGTGGGAACTGGAGGACGAACTCGCCCCCACAAATACAAAGCGGCCCCCAGCGCGGCCCGGCGCCCGCGTGGACTCCGCCTCCACCGCCTGACGTATGTCTGACGCCACCCGCCCCCTCTCGCTGGGCCAGCTGCCCCGCACCGGGTTAACTCTTTCGCTGCCGCTCCGGCACCTACACCCGGAGATCCTGCGGTCATGCATCCTGCACCTCACTCCGGCGTCGCCGGTGCGACCAAGCTGCCCACGTCGGGGCGGTCCGGGTGGGCCTGGCGGGAGATTCACACCGGCCTCCGGCCTTTGCCGGCGGAGCCCCTCCGCCTTGCAGGCGTCGCCCACCCCAGTGCAGCCGTGTTTACGGCGACGTCCCCTTCGGCCTGCCAGACCCCTAGGGCAGGCGCGTCCAGGTCGCGGGGAGGGAGAACTCAGGGCGAGTTCTTCCACCTGGCAGTTCGCTCGTTCAAGGTCGTTTCTTCCCGCCTTTGTCCAGAGGAGCCTTCGAAGTTCGGGGAGCTTGGAGGGGGCCCTAGTAAGGGCCGCTCCACCCCTTCAAGCCGCGTTCCTGCGGCTCCCCAGCTTGTGGGCCCCTCCATTCTCGCGGTGGGGGAGGGGAACCCAGAGGTCCCGCCCTGCCCCAGGGGAAGTGAGAACAAGGGGGGCCTCCCCCGCCACCCCACCACTTCCTCCCGGCGTTGGGAAGTGGGGAGGCAGGCAAGCTAGCGGGGTGGGGTCGAACGGGGGTGTGTGTGGTCACCTAGAGTTCCTTGAGGGGATCTCCTAATTCCCACCCTGGTGAGAGGCCAGGCTAGCCTTTATGTACCCAGAGAGGGTTCCCCCAAAGCTGCTCCTTCCTGGGGAACCCTTCCCAGTCCACCCGGACTCCCTCTGCCGCTCCCCCGCCGGCTTCGTTGCTGTTTTCCCCCTTTCCGCCCCTTCCCCCCATGACGTGGGGCCTTTCAGTCCCAAGAGGGCCCGCCTCGACCAAGACCTAGCTCCAGCCAGGTCCATATTCCTGCTGAGAGGCCCCTGAACCCCTAGTCTGACCTCCGAAAATTGGCGCCATGCTGTGCCAGTCTCAGTCAGAAGAACGGAGCAGAAGTCCCTGCTTACGGTTCTGCTGGGGGACTTTAAAGATAAATGTCCCCAGTAGGTTTCCCATCTCGGCTGCTTGGATGCACTCACTCACTCATTTGTTCTTTTACTAGCTCATCTGTTATAGCCTCCACTCATTCATTCATTCACCTGTTCACTCTTTCACAGTCTCTCTTCCCCAATCCCCAGGCAGCCTGGAAAGGAAGTCAGGGGACCACAGAACTGTGGGTGGGGACAGTCCCAAGGTCTTGAGGCAGAAGTGGGAGTGTCCACTTAACTGAACCTACACCAAGCCGCCCCAGAGAGGTGCAGAGGGGGGGCTCCCCCAAGAGGCCTCCACAGCCTACTACCTCCGCCTTCATCTATCCCCAAATGGCTCCGGACCTGAAAAGCCCTTGGAGATGCTGTGGGGAACCCATACATACATAGTAGATATTCATCGCCAGGCCTTCATTAGGTGTCTATTGTGTACCAGCCCAGGACTGGGAGGCCATGTGGCTTCTCCTGCTCTGTGCCCACACCCCTCAACTCTTCTTGGCTTGTCCCAGTACTTCCTTGCCTGTGACCCTGGGATGCCTGGTGTGGGGCTGGCCCAGTGTCCCTGAGGCAGGAGTGCTTGGGTTTCACACTCATTGACTTTTTTTTTTTGGGGGGGTGTTCTATTTATGGCAGGGGATGCTGGTTTCCCATTCTTGGTGGTGACACAAAGATTCCCTTTTGAAATATATTTACTGAAGTGAAAAAAAAGGTGTCAGTCGCCCAAAGCATGCTTGTCATTATGGAGGATGTTTCCTGTACCTTGAGACATCAGTTCCAGAGGCTACAAGGACAGTAGATACTCTTGCCTAGCACTCAGGCAGGCAAGCGCACAGTAATAGGGGGTCGGAATGGATGAAAGATGGTGCTTGAGTTTGGCCAAAAGGAAAATGAAACCAAAACAAGTCAACTTCTCAAAGTGGGCCAGTGAAAATGGAATTCACCACCTGACTCCCAAGCCTATGAAAGGGCTTAACCTGGGCCTTGGTATGCAGCAAGTGCAGTTTATGTGGCCACTGCATGAAGGAGGGTTTTGGGGTCAGTAATAGTAGTGTGAGAGGTAGTTTTCTCTTGCAGGAGGCTGGACACTTCCTGGCACCCAGATAGAGATTGATTAATCAACAAACACTGACTGGCAGGAGCTGGTAACACCACAGCTTTTGGGAGCCAATGGACAGGGACACGGGTCAGAAAGCAGGCTCTGCCAGGTGTCAGCCTGGTACCATCAGTGCCAAAGGAGGTGCCTACGTTTCTCCGTGTGTAAAATGGTCTCGCGGGTCTAGAAGGAGTCTTGCTAGCGCTCAGCAATGGTTCTCTCCCGCCACCCAGCAAGCACCTGCGCAGGACAAGGGATATGACTGTGGTTCCTGCTCTGGGCGAGGGCGGAAGGCGGGCAGGAGGATGGGGAGGGGCCACCGCCTTCTCCGGTAACCTGATTCTTTGGAATGCGCCTGGGCCAGCCGCGCCCCCAGCCCAAAGCCTGCGCCCCTCCCCCGCCGCTCAGCGGGGTCCTGCCACGTGGGGGCAGGGGTGCGGTCCTGCCTGCCTGGCCCTCACCAGCGGTACTAATACCTAAGGGACGTTTCCCAAAGCCCTACCCAGCCTTGGAGGTTCAGAGCACCCCAGGCCATCCCAGACTACCCCGAGTCGTGGGGAGGCCCCTTCCCCCTCTCCCCTTTCTGCTTCCTGCCTCACTCCTTTTTTCTTTGAGGTTTTCCGTTTTATCTAGTCGATTTTAGGCCCCTGGGTCTTCCAATAAAGACTCAACTTTCAGCCGAGCTGAAGGCACCGCTCCTGGCCCTAAGGAGAAGCAGGAGGTGGAACCGAGTTGGGGTGGCTGGGGTGGGGCAGGCCTGGGCTGTGTGACCCTGGGGGCAGATTGCACCTTCTCTGGACTCTGTTCCTGGTGCTGCCAACAGAATAAAGGCAAAAATGCAGAGTTCTGGGCCGAGTTATAGCATAGCCTCCTCTCCCAATGCCACCTGCCACTCCCACTGCCCTTGGGTCAGAGAGAACAGCAAATGCACAGCTGAGGAGCTTCAGGGGGCCAGGCCTTGGAGATAGGGGTGGCAGAGGCTGCCAGGACAGCTCCCACACTTAAGAGGCCAAGACAGGCACACCCCAACCAGCCCCCCAGGACCTGACCCTCCCCCGTCTAGAACAAGGCTCAGCCAGATGGATGCAATATTGGAAGTGGTTTTTGAAGGATGAGTAGGAGTTTGCCAGGAAGCTAAGGAAGGATATTCCAGGCTAAGAGAACTCCAAAGAAGTAGTTACATTTAGCCAAATAATAGAGTAAAACAGCTACAGAAAAGATTTATT